>MQRK01248407.1:10850-29521 GCA_001938485.1 Girardia tigrina
ATATTTCTCCTTGTCCAAAGATCAATTATATGTTATTTGTCATAAGCTTTATGAATAACATTTATTATGCTTTTTGTTATTTAAATGTTCAAAGCAATGAATAATATTTTGTCTTAGGTCGGTTGATCAAGAGGAAAAGTCATGATGCTAAGAAGGACTATAACTTTTTTACCAGACAAATGTGGCAAGATGAAATATTTGAATATGATATGGTACTGGTTAAAAATATTAATTTATTCAACCAATCCAATATTTCTAAAAGTGGTACAAGCAGTACCTCCAAACGGTCTCAGAGTTTTGAGTTTAGCGAAAGCTCTGTTAACGTTACTGAAGAAGAACCTTTACCTAAAAAAAGTATACTAGATTTTTTTAAAGTTTTCAAAAATAGAGGATTCCTTAATTTATGTATTGCAATGATTGTAGCATCCTTAGGATACCAAGTGCCTAATGTACACATAGTAATAATCTACATATTATTAATTAGTAAAATTTAAGTTTAATTTATTTTTAATATTTAATATTTTTAATATTTTACAATTGTGTTTACGAATGAATCGTTTAAGAGTAATGACAAGTTTTCATTAAAAAATTCTGATTGCCGTTTTTCTAAATTTATTAGAATTATAAATAAAATGTTATTAATAAGAAGTTCTAGCACTTTATACGAAAGGTTCTAGCACTATACCCGTTTTTTGACTCATCTTATCAATGTGCCATTTTTCTTATCCAATTTCCGCAATTGCCGTTCTTTTGAGAACTTTGTGTCATTCTTTTAAAAAATAAAATCATCAAAAATTTTTAATCCTCAAGTGCCTTTCGCTCACCACCCCTCAACTCAATATTTTTTCCACAATTTTGATAACTGATACTTATAGTAATAATAAAAATATGTATCAAATGGATATGAAACATTGTACATGTATGTTTATTATTGACGAGTGTGAGGAGGATATACCAGAGTATTTTTATGGAGTACAAAACGTCGTTGGTAGGATCGATCTTACATTAAATACCACATGAGAAATATAACAGAAAGATAAATTTTTGAAAGTTATTTGTAGAAATCTGAAGAAAATGTGCTATTAAAAACTTTAACAAAATCTCAAACTGAGAATCTATGAATCTATAATCAATTTTTTTCAACATCCAGATGTGAAAGATTCTGTATAGTGAATAAAAGAGAACAAAAAGAATTGATAATATTAACAATAACAGTAAGAAAGATATAAATAATTCAGCGTTTATACATAGATTAGGAAAACAGGCTTTGAAATTATGTTGAAGGAAGATCAAATCGATGAATATACTGAACGATAGATGTAGGAATGTGATGAAATGTACATAGTATTTGCTATTTAATATATCTATTTATTCGATACAAAATATTATTTATATATTATTATATATTTAATAATATATACCAGTGTCGGGAAACCTTTTTGGAGTTGCTTAAAACTTTTTTTGCTGTGCATCTGTGGGACTCACTATAAATTTACTCGCAGGTAATTGCAATGCATAAATAAATACTATTAAAAAATTTAAACATGTAACACATTTTATTATATTTATATATTAAATTTACAAAATTAATGCGATTGTTTTTGAGAACACATAAAGTCAATACGGGGATCAAGTTTTGAAAGACAGACGCACATTTCCTCGTCGATCATTTGAAGTCTTTCACGCTTCTTAGACTTCATTTCCGTAAGTGTTGAAAAACCTTGCTCACAGAGAGAGGAGCTTCCAAATGGTAACAATGATTCGATGGCCTTGTTACTAAGTTTAGGAAATTTGGTGTTTAAACACAACCAAAACTCAGATAGCTCCTTTTCAGCAAAGAGTCTTTGGAAAACTAAATCTTTTCTTAAATCAATTAAGTTTTCTTGCATTTCTTCTTCCATATGTTTAATTTCACAGTGCATGAATGGGTTGACCACCCATTCCTTTTTCAAAACGTCCAAATTTGGAAAATATTTCTCAGAAAATGCGGATAATAATGTTAAAGTTACGTCGATTTTCCGTAAACGCTTTTAACTTGCTGGAGGTAGTGATAGTGATCTCTTGATCACCTTGTAAATTTAAATTTAGGCTGTTTAATTTGTCGAAAATGCAACTCGTAACCACCAAACATCATTCTTCAGGAAAGAAAAATGAATCTCTTCGCTATCAATAAATGCGATTACTTCATTTTTCATTAAAATAAACCGATTTAACACCTTTCCTTTCGACAACCATCTGACTTCAGTGTGATACAATAAATTCATATAATCGGAATCCATTGCTTCACAAAATGCTGAAAACATTCTCGATCTAAGAGCATTTGATTTAACGTAATTTACTATTTGGAGGACTTCATCTAGAGTTGTGGCAAGGATGGGAGGAAGCACCTTTGACACTAAAATTTCTCTATGAATCATGCAGTGAATAAATTTGATATTTGGATTTTTTGTTATGACATGTGCTATAAATCTTTTTTTTAAACCTTTCATAGCTGGAGCTTCATCGGTGCAGACGCTAATACAATTTTCCCATATCAAGTTATACTTCGTAACCTTTTCATCGACTAATTCAAAAATGTCCGCAGCAGTCGTTCTTTGTTTTAATTCTTTACAAAAAAAAGTAATTATTCACAATTTTTCCTGTATCGACGAACCTCAAAAATGCCAGCAACTGAGCTTTATTGCTAATATCTGTGCTTTCACCAAGCTGTATAGCCCATTTTCTTGAAGGTTCATTAAAACATTGTTTCATTTGCAACTCAATATCATCTGACATATCTACAATTCTTCTCGCAATATTTTTTGATGATACTAGAATTTTCGTTAACTTCTCCACAGCATCATTCGTTAACATACATCAAGCCGCAATTTTTAAAGCAGGCCAGATAATTTACTTTGCTTCCGCTTGAGCTTTTTTCTTTCGAGCTATGAGTTGAGCTATCAGGTAACTAGCTGTTTGAGCTTCATCTGACGTGGTCATAAATTTCTTGAATTTTTTTTATTGCTTTTGAAGATTTGATCGTATCTTTTCAAAATAGCTTATTGAATTGTTCATCTGCTCCCAATGATTTGTCTCAATATAGCGAAGTAGTGTACTTGGAAACATTGCTTCGTTGCTGAGAGTTTTTCAGCAAATTATGCAAAACGGCAGTGATGGATCATTAAAAGATTGTATAAATCTATATTTTAGATAATCTTCATCGCATTTTCATTAATTTTCCGGTTGATTTTACGATTATCTTATCTTAACTGTTTTCGTTTGGATTTTGATTATCACTGGCACCTTTTCTAATTACAAATCTCTCCATCTAGTTTTGAGAGATTTTAGAATACATAATTTAAGAGCATTTCTTAATAATGTTTTATTAAATTACCTTGAGTAAAAAGTAAGGCAGAATCTCGCTCAGAATAAATTATAAGCACAGGATTCTGGCGCTACAACAAATTATTTTTCACTGTTTTGAGTGATAAAATGATAATATAAAGATACACAAAAAATCTTTATTATTTTGATTTGAAAAATACGTACAATTCTGATTATTTAAACAATTGTCAATAAAGTTTGTTTTTCAAAATTTAATATTGACTTTTTGTTCAAATTTATTTTTGGTCCCCAGTTGCAAGGATTGACAATATGGGGGACAAAAAGTACTAATTAAATAAATAAAGAAAAAGTTAAAAGAAAAATTATATATCACAATCCGCCGGGCGGCAAAGTAAATTAATGAAAATTTAAATTAAATTAAAATTTAACGCTGAAGTCGTGGACACCACACACTGTTTTTAACCAACAGATTTTACTGTGTACAAAACTTACTGTGTGTTTTACAACGATGCAAAAATACGACTAATATTGCTACAGCAATACTTCAATAACTTGTTCAATAACAAGATCAATAACTTTAATGATATTAAATGTTGTACAAAATATTCGCGGCGCACCGGTTACCCGACACTGATATATACCGTGCTGGCCATAATATTACGGATTTTAGAAAAAATATTGTTTAGGTGAAAGACAGTTAAAGACTTTTATTTTATGCTAAAATTTTTTTGCCTCCCAATTATCGCTTTCTGTTAGTGCCAGAACAGTGCGGTGGAGATTACAAGTGGATTTTTCATTGCATGCCTATCGTCCAGCATGCATTCCACGATTATCCTCCAAGAACATTAGAGATAGGCTAGCGTTTGCAAAGCGCTACATTGACTGGACGCACCAGCAATAACACTCAATCATTTTCACAAAAGAAACACTGGTTAAGCAGTTCTACAGTTTTTTCCCCCATATCCGTCGGCCAGTTGGCGAGAGATATAATCAAAGATATACCCTCCAGTGCATTCAGGACTATTTCGGGTGCAGGTAGTGGATCATTGGTTTATGCCAGAAAATTCAACAATAACTGCGCAAGAACATCTTGGATTGTTACATGAGAAGTTGTTGGTAGCTATGCAAAGGTCTGAATGTGATAAATTTCAAAACGACGGTGCTCCAGCACAAAAAGTGTTGGCATGAATGGCTACAACAATACCAGCTGGAGGTTTTTTGTCCCGGGCCTGGCAGTTCACTTGATATGAATGCTATAGAGAAATACTGGGCGATACTCACAAAGAAGGTATCTGCTTTGCGACCAAACTCTAGCAACGATTTGAAAGAAAAAATCTCCAAAGTATGGTACAACGAAATCACACCTCAGTACTGTCTGGCATTGCTAAATTACATGCCAAATCCCTTGACGGCTGTGATTGTTGCCAAAAGTGACCCTACAAAATATTAGCATGCTTAAAGGTTGGAATTGTTGTTTAATGTTGTATACCCACTATGTTGTGCAAAAATTATAACATCGAATGTGAGTCTTTACCAAAACAATACTTTTTTTCTAAAAAACCGTAATATCATGGTCAACGTATTTTATTAAAATATTATTTCCGACAAAAATATATTATTTTCTATATTAAATGGTATTAAAACAATTTAATAATTAATAAAATATAATATAAAAAATACAATAATCTCCTCATCTACTTTAAAACTTCCTGTAGCCATGTCTCGGTACATCTTACATAATGTCCAGGCTTTACAAACATTGTGTTGACATTTTCTATTCATTTTCAGCCATTAGCACTACCTCATCCAATATCAATTGTAACCTAACCTCATAAGTATTTACAAATTCCGCCAGAAGGGTTATCTTTCTTATAATAATCTGACATTGATAAATTAGTTCATGTGCATTCTTCAAATCTATAAGTTTGCGATTTAGAGACATCTTTCTCCACTTCCGGAGAGCATCACTAAGCGCATCATAAAAGACCAAATGAATATAAATCTAAAACGGATCTTACCTTCTATGGTGCTCAAAAATTGTAAAAATTGTAAATACAAAAAAAACTGACGACTGTTTTAATGATTGAATTACAAATAAAAAATGAATTCTATTGCAAACTAAAAAATGTCAATTGTCCTAAGGCTGGTTTTATTGCTCAATTTGAGCTTCAAGACGAGTGTCTGGAAATTTTATATTTTTCGTTTTTTCTCCGGTATCGTTGACCTTATATTATAAATTTATGGGGTGCCTGCGTAACTATACCACCCAGCGGCAAAACAAGCCGGTTGGACCCAAACCGGTGCGGTTATGTACGACGGTGCATTCCTGGCCGATGTGATCTCACCTTTCGGACGAACCGACGTCCTGTGAACGGAGCGATCGTACAAACCGCCGCTCTGAGTTTCCCTGCTCGACGAGGAACTGCTATGAATCAGGTGCAGGACTGACATACAACGTTGATTTGACCGTGTCTGCTGGACTAAATCGGTACGCAGTCTGCCATGTCGCTGTGCCGAGCTCTTCGGGAACAAACTTCCTGCACGTTAAAGGAATACCGGTCGCCACTGCTGGATCCAGTGGCCCGGATCTCACATTTTTTTCTGTGTGTTTCTTCACTAGAACTAGCCATCCGCTGTAGATCCATCGATTGAGCTCATTAAAATATTTTTTCTTGGCCTCTTCCTGCAGCTTATATTTGGCCATTTTATTTCTTAAAGATGGTGGCGTAGGAAATGGAATTATTTAAATATTTATTATTTTTTAAAGCGTTTAAAATGTTATATGTGACAACAACTAAAAAATAAAAAAATAATAATTAACTTAAAATAAGCTTTATTTTCGAAACACGCTCCGCGCCAAATTCAATATAAACGAAATTTTGTGAAATCGTTCATTAAATGTTTCAACTAAATTAAAATATATAACGCTATATGAGTAACGCCTAGTATAAACAAATTAATGGATTGTCAGTATTTGTAGAACTAAAATCAAAGTTTATTTATAATTTACAAATACAAAAAAGTATGTGCTCATATTATCGACGCACGTTTGCAATTGTAGCGGTAGTTTGTTAAGGCCATTTGAAGAAAATTGTGGTGGGTGAGAATCTACGAATTTCTAGAATGCCATTTTTATGGAATATTCGGAATTGAATTTTTTTCGATCAAATATTGTTCAAATTGAAGAAGAAATGATAGTCAGTTTCAGCTAGGTTGGAGGAATATGGAAGATTATGCAGAAGTTCCCATTCAAGTTATTGTAGTTTTGTCATGGTCTTAAGTACATTGTGGGGTTTTGCATTGTCGTAGAGCAAAATGGGATTCGACCTGTTTATCAAATGTGGGTTTTTTATAGTTGCCTCATTTTATCTTCCAATTGATTTCAATCTGTTGTGATTGCTGAACCAGTATTTATTAAGACATGATAGATTACCCCTGTGGTAGACCATCAAACACTCACCATCAGTTTCTTTTGATGAATGTTGAACTTTGGACTGTATTTTGGTGCTTTATTCGAGTCAACCATGCTTGTTTAACGTTTGCGATTATCATATTGAATCAACTTTTCAACACAAGGGTCGATTCACTTCAAAAATTGATCTTAGTTATTTAGAGAAAGCATCACAAAGCAAGCATCCAAACGTTTTCAATTTTCAGCTAAGTGATTCAATATTTTCAATATATTGATTCAATATTGTAGCAACAAACGTTAGCAATAAATCATGATCATTGTTAAGAGCATTGAGACAATTTTCATTTGGATTTTTATTATTTTCACATTTAGAGTCATCACAACTCTCAGAAGATCGTTCACTGTTTGACATCGCTCTAATTGGTCTTTTATTTCTCTTTTTAATCATGATTATTCGAACAATTTGTCTAAGTCTTTAAATGTTTAATTTATAAAAATATTAATTAAAAATAATAATTTTAATCATTTCTCTATAAAAATTCAAAATAATAAGAATGTTATCAAATTGTTAAAAATGAATGTAGCAACAACACATGAACAACGCACAAGTTATATTTAAATCAAAATCTCTAAACAATAGCCAACGATTTAAACAATACATCACAATGAATTTAATTTAAATTTTATTAGTTTTATTTGTATCTAATTAAATGCTTTTCTTTTTTAAAAAAACATTAAACTAAATTTTAATTGTTAATTTGAAAAATATAAATTTATCAAATTTTTATTTTAATTATTTTTGAATAGTTTATTCACTGTAATAACGAAAAAAATGCAAATTTCCATCTGGGTAGAGAATCACCATTCTAAGCTCAACACACATCATCAATACATTCCCACATTCATACAATTTAAAATATTCATCCCAATCATTTTGTGATGAATCCGATTATACGATGACTATAAAATGCTAAGGAATAATAATTTGGATGATATTGACCTCAAACTATCAAAATTTATCTTTGTATAAGGTTATTCATCAGAAAGGATACAATAAATAAGGTTGCATTATACGGCTTCACATTGCACGGGTCATCAAAGTCACCATCCATGAGATTGAGAGGGAGATTTGGCTTACGAATTGTCACCATTTCTGCTCCATGTCATATTAAATTTGTTAGTAACCTTTGTCCAATCTTAAAATCAGTTTCGATCCACTAATTTCCAGTAAAACGGTATCGACAAGTTGATTGATGCGGGAAGATAACCAAGACGAATACATAATTAATTATTAATAGCCTTGATTGTAAGTAAATATTAGTTAATTCAAACAAACAATGAAAATATTTTAAAATTTTATTTATATCAAATATATATTTATTTCAAATTGATAACAAATTTCTTACATTAATTTATCTATTATTTTATTCGATTTTATCTTAATAAATATTAATCACTGGATTAGCTCAACTACGCTACTAATTTAAATCTTCCCGGAAATGGACAGCTTTTATTAACATGTTTAGGAGGAGCTTCTGCTGTTGGTCCGTTAATTAATCCTCTTTTCATTGATAAATTTGAAGAACATATATCGAAATTTCGAGTTTTTCAAATATTTGTGTTGATATATGGGTTGGCTGTTACGTTTCTACCTTTGGTTACCAATGTCAATGTTCTTATGTTCCTTTGTGTACTTATAGGATATGCTGATGGTTCTTTCTCAACCATTATAGTTCCCTTAATAATAGACTTAGTAGGAACAGAAAAGTCTGGACAATGTATTGGCATATATTATGGTTCAATATCCGTTTCTGTGACAGTAGCAGCACCGATAGCAGGTTTGAGAGTTAAAATTTTCCCTATTGTCATATTTATTCGTGAAAGGAATTATATACAGTTCTCATAATTCCTATACTCCTGCTTTTTATGCTGCCGGTTTATTTTTCATTACCGGTGGTCTAATGTTGTCACTAACACATAAAAATGTTAAAGTAAAAATAAATAAAATGTTAAAATATTAATAATTTATTTTCAAGTTTACGGAAAACAAGATCTTAATGGATGAGATGTCTAAACCAAGTTTTGAGAAGAAAACGACTGCAGTAATCAATGATGACCAAGATCACACGAAATGAGACATTTGGATTATTACAATTATTATCATATCGCTGGACAAATAAAATATTATTTTAAGTGACTCATGTTTTATTAATGGAATAAGTTTTATTGAAGTACATTGATAATTATCAATTATAATTGATTAATAAATTATTTTAATCAACAATTGCTACCTTGACTTCATCCGGCGTAACCCCTACAGCCAGTTTATTATACCATTAAATGAGAATTTAAAATATACTTAATGAAAATTTAAAATTTACTTTAAAATATACTTAAAATATACTTAATTTATCTTTTTGATCACCGAAAATGAAAATGAACTTAATGCGAATGTGAATGAGAATATCGAATATTTATTTATATCACAACAGTTCTCCAACTTCTGATTATTTAAACAACTTTTCTGTTATTTCCACTACACTCTCCATTGCCTTCAAGACACAAACGCATACGCCGTCTGTGCATTGGAGAGTAGCGCTCTGATATGGTTCTGTCACTCCTGTGCACACATAATCTGCAAATCTCGCCGGCCGAATGGTCGCTCGATTTGGCCTCGGTTGCCGCATCTCGCCGGATTAAGTCGGACTGTTTTTATCGGTGTCTGTTATGCTATTCAATGTCTGCTCGTTCTCCTGGTATACGCTTTCACTACAGTCACCAGCATTCGTCGATCTGGGGACCGCTCGCGAATTCGATAGCCCCTCGGCTGGCATTTTTGACCCGCACTCGGGCACGCATCTGATGTGTGACTCGTGGAACGGGCCCCCTTCAATCTCGATTTGATTGGGTTTGTGGAACCCGCTCACGATTGTTTGTCTCCACTTAGTCGTGCACGTTGCGTTCGCCGGTTTCACGAACACGGCGTCTCCAACTTGTAAATTCCTCACCTGCACAACTCCAATATCCTTTTGGAGCTGGTCCGCGAAATCGACCGAAAGCGGCAATCGCCGCCATTGTGCAAATACTGTGGAGTGGCGTTATTATCGAAAATTTATTTATATCACAACAGTTTCCAACAGTTCTCCGACTTCTGATTGTATAAAAAACTTTTCTGTTATTTCCACTACAACGAATTTAAGGAGTACGAATTCAGAATTTTCCATAATCATGATACAAAATTTCATATGTTTATGGTTAGGGTTAGGATAAGGGTTTAAGGTTAGTGTCATATATGAGAGTTACGAGGTTAGGTAAAGGTTAAGGTAAGTTTTAGAGGCTTTATGTACCAAAATTAATTAACACCAGATAACAATTTATGTAAAAATAAAATAAAAGTTAAGATAATTATTTAATTAAATATTATATTTTACAATAGATTTTAGCTATAATGAATTTAAAATTCATTCAAACCTGGATAATTAACAACTTCCAAATATATGACGCCTGTTTCTCCAAAAATTTAATGTATTAAAAAGTTAATAAAGTGAATAATTTAATGAACTATACAAGCATACTTATTTTCATAAAATATTTTATGATTTGACTTTGTACTAGTAAAAAATTTATTGTTTCGACTCGTGAAATGTAAAATATGAAAAGTGACTTGACTTAACCCTTTACCCGTAAAATATGTAAAGTGACTCGAATCGACTTGTGACTCGTAAAAAACTTTAGGGACTCGACTTGAGACTCGACTCGTAAAATATTTATGGTGACTCGGATCGACTCGAGTATAAAATAGTGACTCAACGACAACACTGCTTTCAGGCATTATGAATGTATTATCAATTCCATTTAGGCATTTTGATAGTATTCTCAATTACTCGACCCTCTTTAAGGCAACAAATGCTGATTAATTATTTTTCATTTATTTCGGTCAGGGTGCATTTTGGGTGGTCAAGTAATTGATTCTCAAACTCGGATGAAATAATGGCCTTCTTGTGGTTACCATGTCGGCCAGTTGTTATTGTGTCGTTTTTACGTTATCTAAATATGATTCTAAGTATGATTCCTGGCAACTGAATTGCTGATCTTCACTTGTCAAGCCAAAACCATAAAATATTGACCTTCCTTATAGGCGTCAACGAGCCTCTCTTTATCTATCGTCGAAATTATACACATAAATGAAGAAAATGCACGTGCAAAAAGTACACTCGAATTTTAAAGTGCAACTTCGACTGTAGGATCCGTGACATCTGATGATGCAGATGAAATTGTTGAAATGTTTTCGCATATTTTTAAAAAACCAGATTCTTAATTTTCCAATTATATACATAAAAGTCTAATTGTGTATGTGTGTTTTTTTGGTCTGACCTGTATGCGTTTTTGTGTATCTTTGTGTGTAATTATGTATGCATGGGGTTACAAAATCTTTTTTGTACAACTTATATAATAAATTATATATATTTATTTTGCAATTGTATATTTAATTGTCCAAATTTGGCTAAATTGTCATGTTATATATGCGATTTGATTGGTTGATTCTTGATAAAATAAAATAACTACATAAATTATATATTTAAATGTCCAAATTGCTATACTTAAATAACAACAGCAAAATTTACTTTTCTAGAGAGTCAGTTTAATACTACACGTTTGAATACTATATGAAGCACAATTTTGAATAGGATTGAATCTAAAACAAAATCTTGTCTCATTTCCTGCTGCTGTACTGCTCCTCAGAAGCTTAACTGCTTCCATGATTTCATCAAATGATGGCGCCTCATCCAGTTCGACCAGGATTGGTGTATATTCTCTGTTATCATTTCTGAAATCGAAGTGCATTGAAAAGCTGAAAAGCTGAAAAGTATATTAAATTGGTCGGTTAGATTCTTGTTTCCGATCGAGTTGAAGAGCACGTATAGTTTATTCTTTTTCCCCAGCGAGTTACAGAAGATTCCCAATTCAGTTTCCCTTTTCAATTGTTGTTCATAATCCTCTCGATTTGTTCACTAAGAATTTCATCTCTGAGGTTTACATCCTCTGATAGTCCTCAAGATAATGAGTCTTCTAGCTTTCCACCTAGATTAGGTAGCTTCATTTCTGTTTCTCACTAATTCAGTTTTTCTTAGTTCTCATTAATAAGTAATTTTGATTCCCCTTGAAAACCGTATAGCCATCTCTGATTAATTGGAGAAGTTTCATGCAAATGATACCGGAGTTCTAAGTCTGTTTTGTCGCGCGGATGTTTTGAAGTGATTTGGTTTTAGTTTCTTTCATAGAATTGATTTTCGAACCGGCATCTCAATTTCTTAAATAGATAGTAAGTTAATTATTATTGTGAAGATTGAATAATCTACGTGAAGTGTGTAATAAACTATTTTTGGAAATAAAGTATTATTAAAGCCATTGTACCTGCATCTTGAACTCTAAACAATTACGAAAAAGGTTACTGTGTAACTAGAAAAGAATGACTATCGATTTATCAATTTATAATGCATTTCAGACATTATCTTTCTGGAAAGAAATTCCTACTCAGCACAAATCATAAGGATTGGATTTACAAGAAAATACTAACAAACACATTAGTCCCCAATTCTATACAGAAATTGTTAATCTGTCTATGTCAAATTTCAATTTGGAATATCCGGAATGAAAAAAAGCGTACTAATGCTGATAAATTTTAAAGAATTGTTGAAAAGCCGTGCATTCAATGTTTAACTCGTCATCACGGAGCAAAGTCAAATAAATCAAAAATGAAGTTAAACACAAAGAAAAAGGCAATTTGTATACTGAAGACTTCAGAGAGATACGACTTACAGACTTAATATTGAAATCCAATTATCAATGCTTTCAAGGTTCCCTTGAGAATAAATAAATATTTCAAGAATTTGGATCAATACGAAGTGATAGGGGGCGATAGTAAAGACACCCAAATTCAAATGACAGAAATGTCAAAAGATTCAATAGGCAAAAAATCAAACAGGAAAGACTCAAAAACATCATCAAACATATAACAAAAGATGCTTTTTGAGTCTTTTACCTTTTAGAGATTTAAAACATTAGATTATTTACCAGGAATGTAATTGTTGAGTTTAAAACAACAGCAATTGTTACTAAAACAAATAATTAAAATTTTATATTTTCGAAAAACGAGGCAGATATACATAAAATTTCAATACAAATAAGATTAAATTATGTTTATTATTCAATTAATTATATTGAAATACAAAAATCAAAAAGATTTTATGAACCTTAAAATTTATATGCATTAACTTGTCGGACATTTCAAGATAAAACTGCATTATTAACATTAAGAAAATGGATAACATATCTGTGATTTTGTAATAATATTTATGATGTACTTACAACTTCTTATTTTGGTAATGTGGCAGTCATTTTCATAATAAACATATTTAAAACCAAAATTATTTATTTAATTTTACAAGAAGCAAAAATTAAAATCAATTTACATGTTTTTCAATTATTAGTTATTGAACTATTTAAGAGAGGAAGAAAATAAAATAAGTAACCAAAGTCACTTAAATAAAATTTATAAATAGAATATTTTTTTAAAAGGACAAATAATACTATGAACATAATCGAAAAATAAACGAGAGTAATAAACTAGGATTAATAAAAATAAATAATCAAAGGTTTCATCTAAATAAAGATTTAACTACTGTTGTTAGATATTATCTTTCTAGTGAATAAGGGAATTACTGTGAAGTCCATTTAACTATAGTGTGAATCCATTTAATAATAAATCCATGTCTAAAAGTAAAAAAAATAAAATTAAACCAATCAAAATGTTAATTTAAAATACATACTTACTCAAATATCCATTTGTGAATAGAAAATATATAAAATAATATTTTCTAGCCCTTCACATACATATATACATACATACACACATAATATTAGGGTCATTTGGTAATAAAATGTACATTTAACAATATAAAATTTAAAAAAATGTACGAAGAAATATCTAACCCATCTTCCGTCGCTAGCTCAAGAACCGATCCGGCGGTTCATCTAAGCCCAGAAAGAGTTTTAAAACCCGAAAATCGTAGGTTTTTCATGTAAAAGATATTTTATTGACAAATAAAGCCTTCATAATTTTCGAGATTGACAAACAGCATTTAATGACACATATAGACGTGGAGAAGATTATATATATTTGTCCCGGCAGTTGGAGAAATGCGAATCTGCCGCAAGTAAGCAGATGTCTGAAGGAAATCTGCTGCCAATGTCCCAAAGTAACCGAATTGATTTTCTTCAGAGAGTAATTTCACAAGAATTTGAGAAAGAGGATTATTCGGACCTCAGGCCATATTATAGGTATTGTAAGACCTTTCTTGGTCGATGCATTGCCAAACCTGACATATTTGGTGATTGAATATAATACATGTTATATCAAATAAAATCTTATCTTATTTTTGTTTTTTTTGATAAAATTTTATTTAATAAATTTAATATTTATTATATTTATATTTTGAAATGTAAAAAAAATAATATTTACATAATAATAATTGTAAAAAGAAATTAATAATAAAATTGTAAAAAGAAATTATTAACCTTCCACATTTGACAAATTTTTATAATGGTTGCCAAATAATACTTTTGATAAATGGACTTTACAATAACACAGAAATTCCAAGCAATAACAAGTTTCGTTATTAACAAATGAAAACTTGTTATTAACGAATGGACCTCACAGTAATTATAACACCAATAACAAATTAAGAATTTAAAATACAATTATAATTAATAATAATGGAGATAAATATAAAAAACAAATAATTAACAGTAATAGTTGGATAAAACTATACTGATCAAAAGACTAATTTAAGACGAATAAAATTTAGTCAAAATTAAACTATTTGACTAACTATTTTACGATATCGATTTATATGAGATGGAGTAAATAAAAAAATAATCGAAAAATATTTTTCACAAATGCTAGATATTCTAATTATGATCAGGTTCTGAGATAATCGAGATAGTAATATGATATCTTCTGTGGAAGGTGGCGATCCCGACTTCGATCGATACCCCGACCACATAATCATTCATGGGTTCATCATCTGACTGGCGTCTTCGAACCGACGTAGTTCAGCAGCATCCCCCTTAGTTCGCATCGGTCAAATGCGGTTGATGCGGTCTCGAATAGCGGAGCTCCTCATCAATGCTCGATGGGCTCACCAGCATTGAAGGTCTGTTTGTCTTCGTAATCGAAAATCGCGAGCAGTGCACGAAGTGGCGAGGGGATCGGTGTGAGTTTTCGTGCTCGATTATGAAAACGAACAGACCACTCGGCAATAAAACATCATTCGGACGGACGATCAAGAAGACGATATTATAAAACATCGTTCAAAACAAAAATAGGGAATAATGTCATACAGAAACCAATTTTGTAGTTTCACCATTTATTTCGTTGATTTAAACAATTGTCCTTTTGTTAACAGTTATTATTTTTAATTATTTAATTTTTCGAGCACCACATCTTCAAATCGAAATAATTCGATAAACGAAATGGTGAATGTGATATTGTAGATTAATGTATATCCAACAAATAAATGAAAATTAATAGGAAATGTTAATTTCTGTTGATTACTTAGACTTCAAAATAAAAATCTTGATTCGGAAATGCCCAACGACTAAAATTATCGTAGATTCAGGATAAATAATTAACTTATTGATTTCCTTTATTTTTTATTTTCATTAATTTCCTTTTTTTAGGTCTGCATTAAAATAAAGACAAACAACTAGTAATAATTACATAATTAAATTTCATATATCCATTCTTTATGCAGACAGAACTCTAATTTGCCAACAAAGTTTTAAAAATTTCAAAAATTTTAGTTAAAAAAACAATAAAAATTAATATAAACTACTTATAATTTATAAGTAGATAGCTTGCAATTAATATTGTTCTGGAACTCCGAATTTTCCGTTTTTCCCATTTTTGGACTTTAAAAAGTGTTTTTCGGTCAAATTTTTACATAATCATTTATTGTCATCGAGAATGAGTAAGTATGCAAAGTTTGAATAAAATCGATTGAGTAAAAACCCTTCCATTTCGTAATGTGAATCCAATCCCTTTTGTAGGATAAAATAAAGTATAAAGTTAATACATCTATTAAAATTGTATTATTAAAACAATTCAATATTCATATACTAAATATCCGAAAATTGTTGATGATGATGTATATAAACATCGAAACATGTTCAATAATTATATAAAAAAAGCTTTAATCAAATTATATTTTCAATACATATTTATTTATTTATTTTATTTATATATATGTGTGTGTGTGTGTTAAAGAGCTAATTGAACAAATTAAAGTTCAATGAGCTCTTTTAAAGGAAATAAATAAAAATATAAGAAAAAAATAATTTTAAATTAACGGTAAATACAATTAACGAGATTGCGTAATCACAATAAAATAATGAAAGTAAAATAGGAATAAACCTCAAATCAGTTGAGGTGAAGAAAAGATATAAAAAATGGTCTAACTTGAATGGATTCCAAAATAACAATAAAAAAATTTTTTTTTCAAAAATAATTATTTGGGCTGGAAAGGGTTAATAATATAAACGGTAATACTGCTCTTGTATCCACAATGTTAGAAGTGATTCCATTCTGACCATTAAAATAGATCTGTTGCGTGTAAATTGTCGGGATAAATTGCGTGGAATTTTTCCCACATTCCTTTCTTTTCGAAGCATCTCGGTTTCGAATGTTTTTAACTGTCGATACTAGCAGCGTAAGAGACCTTGCGATATATGCAGCCGTATGTCCACATAAGTATATCCAGTTTTACATCTAGCATTAAAGCTTTTCGGGAAGATTTGCGTTTACTGCTCATGCCCATATTAAATTTTTCAATTATTAAAACAAATTTAATGTTTAAATTAATGTTAATTAATTAATTAATTTATTTAATGTTAAATTTTATATGGCAAAAAATAAAAAATCAATCGTCGCAAAAGCGAATAGACGCATAACGGGGCTTTGGTGTAGATCGTTATTGAGTCTTCTCGTGATATTTTAAGCTTTTGTTTTTGAACTACAAACAATGTTTGAAACAGATGGAAATAAATATCAGTCTGGTGGATTGTTACAATTAGCTTTATGAATCCCTTTAATTACATGAGTTTATGGTGCGCTGTTGATACAGTAACTGGAATAGCTTCAACAGTTATCAACACAAATGAAGACAAAAAACTGATACAGAAGAAGAAAAAACTCAAAATAGAAATAAATAAATTACAAACTGAAATAGAAGCAATAAAATTATTAACAGCATCACAATTTGAATGCAAACATTTATTGACAACACAAACAGATTCTTCACAACAATTTTCATTGGTCATCTTTCTTTGAATGATATAGTTTTTTTTGTTAATATATTCAAATCTTAAAAAAACAACGAATGGGAAAGATTAATAATAAATTTTAATTTCTCATAATTTTTATTGGATAAAAGTCATTACATTATTTTTTAAATAAACATTAATTTTTAAAATATATTACATTTAATAAGTTAAAATCATTTACTGAAAATATTATTAAAATTCATAATTATCAAACTTTAATTAATTAGTACTTAAAATTAATATCATTAAATTAATTTCATTAGATTCAAATAATCAATCAATAATTATCAAACTTTAATTAATTAGTACTTAAAATTAATATCATTAAATTAATTTCATTAGATTCAAATAATCAATCAATAAACATATCAATCCCATCTGAGTAGGAGAGTCACAAATCTAAACAGCATACAAGCAACAAATTACAACATTCAAAATTATCCCTCACAAAAATGAAAAACTGAAACATCAGTAACTGAAAAAGGGTTATGTGTTGATCTATATAATATAAATAGTTTTTTATTAAGATCTATATTATTAAAAAGGAATTAAAAATATAAGAGAACGAATAAATAAAACAAAAATATGTTTAAAAATATTTATTATCTCGTAGTATGTAATAAGGTAGTGGCTTGTATCAGGGAGAACTCGGTATTTCTAGTACTTCTTCACAGTATCTTGATTACTTTTCAATTTTATTTTGAATTTATCTATTTTGAAACTACAAAAGTTCTAACTTTGTCTGTATTTTTGCGATTTTTATCTGCAATTGAGCAATTCCATAGTTTACGAGTTCTGAGTTGTTAGCGAACACAATCAAAAAGACATTGACCCAAGAAGTGGAAAACCAGAAGTCATTCTCACATACAACATATGTTGAGTGTTAGTTGTGTTTCTATTTAATTCAAGAAAAAGTCTGATTTTATTTGCAAAATTTATTTTATATATACAGTTTTTTACAATTTTATATTAAGATGAAAGTGTTGAAAAGAATAAGGTTTATTTGGCCCCTGGCCGATTTTATATTTTAACTTCGATAGTCTTGGCGACAACTCGAGTAACCGTATTTAAAAGTTGAGGACGCACTTTCCAACGCGTTTATATATGTATATATTTATTTATTTATAAAATAAATCTTTAAATAAAAAAAATCTTTTGAAAAATTACTTTCAATAATTATTACACTATTTCAGTGCTTCAATTTGGTTTCACAAACTATTGAATTCTTTCTACTTGCACTCTTTCGGTGTGAAC
This sequence comes from Girardia tigrina, assembly GCA_001938485.1. Classification (NCBI taxonomy): domain Eukaryota; kingdom Metazoa; phylum Platyhelminthes; order Tricladida; family Dugesiidae; genus Girardia; species Girardia tigrina. Next base: position 29,224 of record MQRK01248407.1, read on the forward strand.
TTAAAATGAATGTTCACCTTCTGATCTGACTTCTTTAAATATAATCGTCGAGACTAATTTATTCGTCGTCTCTCAATAAACAGACAATTTAAAACACGTCTTGTTAAGTAACTCGTCTTGACTTTCAAATAACACATCTTGTAAATAAACTCGTCTTGACTTTCAATAAACAAATAACTCGTCTTGTAAATAAACCCGTCTTGAGTGACTTCTAACTTCTTAATGACTTTTTCTGTACTTTAAAATCTAATTAAAAATGACCTTTTATACTAGGTCTTTCTTTTTAAAATCAGCTTTA
>MQRK01248407.1:35947-47162 GCA_001938485.1 Girardia tigrina
TTAGTTATCATTTAGGAATTCAAATCTTTCGATTGATTTCGAATAACATAAATGATAATAAAACCAAAATAACAAAGTTTTATTTTAATAAAAGCAAGTTTTATTTCAAAATAATTTTTAAACCTAATTTTAATACTTCTACACTTAATTATCACTTGATTTTCACAATATTTGTTCAATTTATTAATTTTTTCCGTACATTCGTAAAGTAAATGTTTTAAAATATTGTATTGTCATCGGAAGCAAGCCTGTAAAAAAATTCAGCTCAATTGGATGACTGAAAGTGGTCGAAAAATCAATCGCAAGATTTGTTCCAGACAAACAGACAAGAAACCAAACTAAGAAAAACGTTGTAAAATAACTAAATTATTCCTCAATAAGGTTTAGTTGATGTGAGTAAGGAGGTAAAATTATGTTTGAAAATCTCTTAATCTGTAATAAAGTGACTCCATCCCTTTGATTTGCAATTGTCCATAATAAAAACATCATTTGTATTAACATATTATATAATTTTAGTCATATTGATGCATACTCTAAAATATATTTTATTATATTTAACATTGAAATGTCAAATATACATATTAATCTACATTTAGGATCCGGAAGTTCCTTCATGAGATCACTAATTGTTATATTTATTCATTCTGATCAGAATTCTTCAGAAAAAAATTTTAAACTACCAACGTTAGTTGTTTAATCGAAATTTATTTAGCATTTGAAATTATATAAAACTATAACATATAAAAACTATAACTATATCAAAATTAATGATCAATCTTTCATATTTGTCTACCTTTTCAAAATAATATTTAAATAATTTTAACTTTAACTCTACAACTTTTGTAATACCTGCAGAACTTGAGCTTTAAAGAAGCTTGACTGAGAAAATATTAAACATAAATAAAAATATAAAAAATAAACGTACATGATTCAATAATAAAATATGAACAGTAAAAGCATCGATAATATCCATGATAAAAATATATTTTAAAACACCACACTAGCTAAAGATTATTTAAACAAATATTCTCATTTTCTAACTTTCCCCTCCCGGTCGTTTGGTGAATAACATATTATTTTAGCTATTCAATTCACTGAGACTTTAATTTTTTCTACCTTCATATCTCATTCTGTCTTTCAATAACACTTTCTACCCTCGTCGAATGATTCCGTTTTTTATCATCTTGCATTTGCAACCGATTAAAAATCACCATTGTATTTTATTATGACCCTTTTCATAATGGGAAATGTTCCATCTTAACTATTCCGCGTATCCCCAAATTCTTTCCAAACTGTATTTTCACACGGACTCATACCAATCGCACTCTGCCAAGTTTTATTCAAGGACAATTCCTCTTTTAGCAGTAAATCTTCTAAATCAGTAACTATTTATGAATTCTATCTCAAACCGAACAAATTGTAAGCTCAGCCAATCTATTAGACTGATGTTGGTCTGAAGAAGAAAATTCTTGCTGAATTTCATATTTTCGACACATCTGTCTCGATCGGGTACTTTCGAAAGTCTTACTTCCGAAAAGAATGATTTTAGTTTCCCATATCGATATATCTAACCATTTAGAACTACTTTGGTTATTGTCTCATCTGCTTGATTTCTTTAGGCTAATAAAACGACGATTTTGATGAACCTGCTAATTATAAACAACATGTATTTCTTACCAGTTTTTCATACTGTCATGTAAGCAATGTCTATGTTTCTTTTCTAGGTATCGTTATCGTTCTTTTCCCTTTTGCATACCTCACCTTATTTAGATATTATGGATATGCTTTAATATTTATCGCTTACTAGCTTTTGGAACTACTTATAATTCCCATCATCGAAACATCTTCAATAACCATTTGATCTAAAAATGACAATAACGATTTTGTTGCACAATCCTGTGTTGGTGATTCGTTCAATTCAAATTATTTTATGATATCTTTATCAGTTTTCTGTATTTTTAAAATATCCCTAACATCTGATAAATTTAGTGTATTTAAATACTTAACTTTGCCTTTGGTGTCCTTTGCTCTAACGTACTTGGTAAGACATTGTAAACACAGTAAATCTGCTATTCATGAAATTCTCTTTTAATTTGAATGTATTTAAAATTCTAAATAACTATTTCAAATGTATTCAAATTCCTAAATAACTATTTAAAATTAAAAGAAGGGCTACATTAACGTTTTTCAAAGATAAGTACTTTGTGTTCATGATATAATATTTGAAATACAGCATAAAATCGGTAAGTTCAAGAATTTTCCATAATTACGTTTTTCATGATCACTCAGAGTACAAGATCCATATGCAATTACTGCTTTCGAACGATATGTTGCTTGTGACTTCATGCACCCCTTATTCTTGAAAATAGTGAATCATTTCACGATCTATGCCTGGAAAACATAATATAATATACCACATTCTTCCTCATTGAGACCTAACACTGTTTTAGATGTTCGTCTGTGTCAATTTATTGATGGTCAGTCACTGAATCTGTGATCTTCTTTATTGCAAATCAAACAGCAGCTTTTCAATGCACAATATTTTCTCCACGTCACAAAGATTGTCTTAATTTGAAGTGTTCAGATTCAAGTACACGTTTTTCTCCCAATTTATAACAATATGTCTTTTCTTTGTACAATTCGGTAAGAAACTTACTTTCTTCATTTACTTTTTCATATTAACCTCTGCGTTTTTCATATCTCACTGAATATATATCTAAATATATACATGTTTTAGTATTAGTTTATATTTAACATAATGAGTTATAAAAAATTTCTAAATTTATACATTGATATTATTTGCAGGACATCAAAAGCAGCACTAGTAGTTTCTGTTTTGTTTTCTTTACAAGCTTATTTAAATGGGTCTGAGAGATCGGATGAGGTGTACATGTCAGCCTTGCTATTTCTTATGTATTTTCGGTAATTTGATAATTTTTCCCTTTGTTTAAATATAATATACTTTTATTTAATTTTCATCAATACATAGTCACATTTGAGACATTAAAGTTTTTCTTTTTTCCATTCTTTTTATTAGCTTACTTTCTATATAAGTATATATATATACTACCCCCAGTAAACCGCGGCTCGTTTAACTCGGATCGGTTTAACCGCGGCTGGATGTATGAATCCCAAAATTTTTTTTATTTGTTAGCGTTTTTTAAGCCTGATATTATTATTACAACACGGCAATAATACATGATAATGCTTATATAATTTTTATTTATTCTTATAATTTTTAAAAACTATAATATAAAATAATTTTATGTTTTAAGAAAAAAATTATGGTTCATTTATTGTTATTCCGGTTGGGGTTTAGTTTTCACCCGGAATGTTTTCGGTTACCGTAATTTGTAACATATAGACATATATATAGACATATAACATATTCCTAATGAAAGAAACATGAAATAGAAAATAAAAATTAAAATTGTAAATACTCGGTATTTTTTTAAAATTTTAAATTCGAAGCTACTACAAAAAAATTATAATTTATGCATAAAAATTTGAAATTAATTAATTTGTTCGAATTTGTGTATTTATAATACAATTTAAATTTATCAGTCAATTTATTCTGCAATATTCGAGCAAGTAAGTTAGTTAATGACATTCATATATGACATTCATTTTATTTTTTGATTTTTTAGTATGCCAAAGAAAAAGCACACTTCATTTTCAATTGAGCAAAAACTAGCCGTTATTTATCACGTTAAAAAAGGTGAAACTAAAGCTGCCATTGGGCGAGAACTTGGATGCGGAGAGTCAACAATCAGGGACTGGGTCAAAGATGATCATAAAATTCGAGAGTTTGTCTCCACCTTAGATGAGGATGTTGGTTTAAATCGCAAACGTCTTAGAACAGCAGAGAACGATGGTCTGGATAAAGCTATCTGACTCTGGAATGGGAGGAATGGAAGTACCATTATCTGGTCCAATAATACAGGCAAAACATCTGACTTAGCCAAATTGATGGGGATTGCTGAGTTCAAATCCAGTGATGGATGGCTATACCGATGGCAGATGCGCCATAGCATTAAACATTGCATAATTTCTGGTGAATCAAGATCAGCTGATCATTATGCTACCGCTGTTTATCCCCTAGAACCTGAAAAGAAGATTAAAGAAGAAGGCTACCATCCCGAACAAATATGCAACGCAGATGAAACTGCCCTTTATTATAAGCTACTACCTTCAACAAGCCTCATGTCACGAAACGAAAAACATTGCAAAGAGGGATATAAACAAAGCAAGAATGGAGTCACCATCATGATTTGTGCAAATGCTACTGGTGGTCACAAACTACAGTTGTTATTCATTGCAAATTCAAAAAATCCCCGTTGCCTACATGTTATTTGTGAAAATCTTCCTGTTGTTTATGCATCATCAAAAAATGCTGGGATGACTCGTGCAATTTTCTCCCAGTGGTTCCAGCATGATTTTGTTCCATCCGTTCGTCGCTATCGAAGTTCAATCAAGTTTGAAACAAAGGGATTACTTTTGATGGACTGTTGTCCGGCTCACCCTCCTGCAGAAGAACTTGTTTCAAATGATGACAAGATCAAAGTTATTTACCTACCGAATAATACAACAAGCATACTACAGCCCATGGACCAAGGCATAATCAATACGTTTAAGCAACTTTACCGTAAAAAAATGTTACTTAAAAAGGTCAGGCAAGAAGTCAGCATCGAACATTTTGTCACCAAAATCGATATCAAGGAAATGATGTACTTGGCTGCAGAATCTTGGGACTCAGTAACTACAAGCACCGTTAGAAATTTTTGGCGCAAAGGGTTTAAGTTTCTTTTTCCAAATAACTCAACCAACAACAGTTCACAGCCTGAAGACATCAGTAAGTTACTTGAAGAACCCAGTGAACTAGTCAATCTTTCTGATTTGCTTCACGAAATCAATATAGATTCACCAGCTGTTGATGCGTGGTTACAATGTGACAACTCAGAACCCACGTTTGAGATGTTATCAGATGAATCAATTGTTGCACTCGTGACTCAGACAAACACAACAGCCAATGGTATTGGAGAGGGTAGTCCTAAAGATGATGACGATGGTGGAGTTGTGATTCCCGTTCCAACTGCTGCAGAAGCCATCAAAGGAATAGAAATAGGAATCCTCTACTTTGAAAGTAAGCCGAATAATTTTGCTAAGCTTCTCATGATGAAGAGACTTATTTCTGATATCAAACTTCAAAATTAACCAATATTAACTTCGAAAAACCAATGATCATGTTTCATTCTAATGTCACGTAATTTTATCAACAATAAAATTTCTTAGAAGGCTTTTAATATGCTTATTTAATGGGATACAAAAAAATCCGGCTTTATTTTTCATTTATTTCCAGTTTTCATTAAAGAAAAACAATAATTGTAGTTTATAAATTACATAGAATTACAGATTTACCTGTGTGAGAAATATTTGGAATGTTGATGTTTTTTATGTTGTTTGGCATTGTGTCTCTCCTAATCAGATGGATGATTAATATTTTAATTCTTATAATCTGAAACTAATTTATTCAAATTTAGATTTAATATTCAAAATTTTTAATTTATTATGATTGAATATTTTAAATGATTTTATTAATTTTATTTTTTAACTTTGTAAATAATTAAATCAAATTAATATATATGTTCAAATTAGTTCAGATTTTGTTTTTTTAGAGAAGTACTAAACATTGACTGATGAATATGAGCGAAGGCACTATTACAGATTGTCATAAAGATGATCAAAATTGTGAATGTAATAAATGTTGTAGCAAATGTGAGTTATCTGAAAAACCTGCAAATTTGTTTTAAAAATACAAATTAAAGTGTATAGCATTTCCCGGTCGCATCTAAGCTCATAAAAACGCTAAAGGCTTTGGAACTACATAGTATTTCAAATATATAACCAGAAAACTAATTGTCTTGAAAAATTATCTTTATCTGTTAATAAATTAATAGAACAAGTTTTAAAAGTTATGATATGCTTAAATTTAGAATTGATTGTTTCGGTTTCACGTCTAAAACCTTATTTTATCGTAATAAAACACTTTTATTGTCACAGTTCTTCATTTCATATATTCTCCTTGTTAAATAAGCTAATTTGGCAATTATTTTAAAAAGCAGTCAATTGTGGAAAATATATCGAAGATTCAAAGATCCCAAATGCAAAAGAAGATTACAGATTTTTATCTTATTAATAAATGTTTGTCAAGTGGAATTCCGACTTCTTCTAACAATATATATTATTAAATATATTATTATCCATTATATATTATTATTATATATATTATTATCCATTAATATATATATATATATATATATATATATATATATATATATATTATTATCCATTTCAGCAACATTAAATTGAATTTATATGTAAATTTAAAGGAAAAACACCCAGCCACGATTTATGGATCTTCTTAATCCATATAATATCAATTTATTGCAATCCTCACTGACAATGGAGCGCAACTTAAATTCAGCTTCCGAATCAAATTATTAATTTATCCAAGTAACCAATTATTTTTATTAATAACTGAATAGCGATTGTCCTAGCTAATCAACTTTAGACGTTACTAATGTCAATCAGACACAAAAATTAATATTTGCACTGCTCGTGAAAATTTTAACCGAAAATTTAACTGACAAAAAATTAAAAAATAATAAAAACTAATTATCGTTGTTTTAATAATATGAAAAAATGACACACTTTTAAAAACTGTGGAATTCATGTTTAAATCGATTTTGAAAGTCAATAAATGTTAATTCTTTTCTCGCTAAACCCTGATTTTACGTTTTAATGAGTGATGAATCGAATCTCATCGCTCGACGACGAGCCCAATCGGCCGTATCACTGGTGCCATCACCTCACAAAATTCGCGCAGCCCAGCGGATTTCCGTGACTACATCAAGTGCACACTCGAATCTCAGGTCGACGAATCGAGACGATCATCCACCACATCGATAGTTATCGGCATCACATCAATACGGACGCGGTACGAGAAGTCGCGGCGATTCGGACTAGAGACCGTTGCTTAGAAGTACACCGACAGGTGCCAGCCGGGTTCAATCGAATTCTGGACGGCACTAGACCGGCCGATCTGTCCCGCCGAGTGACGATTTCCCGCACCACCACTTCAGTCTTGTTCACAGCTTTTGCAATCAGTTATTCTTGTTCATATTCTTTCATTGATGACATTAACTCATATGAATCAAAATACTTTTTACTCTAGAAATTTAATAATAAAGAATCTTTATTCAGAAAACAATTTTAAATTTTATTATTCACAAAACACTGATTAAATAAAAAAATTTTGTTTTAACAACGAAAGATCTTTAACCCTTTGAACGCGTTAAACATTATTAAACATTAAATCCGAGTGACTATAGCCGATTTACGCGTTCAAAGGGTTAATTAACTTTTTTAATAATATATATTGTTAGGAGAAGTCGGAATTTCACTTGACAAACATTTAGATAAACATAAGATAAAATTCTGTAATCTTCTTTTGCATTTGGGATCTTTGAATCATCGATATATTTTTCGCAATAGACTGCTTTTTAAAATAATTGCCAAATTAGCTTATTTAAACAACTCTGATTTAATTTTATTAATTACATTTAATTAAATTGAACTTATGTTAAATTTAATTAAATTTCATCGAAATATTTAAAAGTTATATTATAAATTCTGCAATTACTTTTGGAATAGACAGCATACTTTACATCATACGATACATCAGACCAAACATTCCTCACGTATATAAATAATGCACAAATTTTCAAATTATTTTTTTTCATATAAAAACTGAACATAAGTTTTTATTAAGTGTTTCTTACATTGTAAATCAATTCTATGACAAAATTAAATGTTTTTTTACAAAAATCAATTTATTTAATTGCAAAATTTAATTTTTCATAATTTTCTTCAGATTATGTGTTTTGATATTTTCTATTCACGATCCATTTGTTCCAGTGGAAAACGTTTTATGTGGAATATTATTTGAAAATAATTTTGATATTTTCAATATTGCTCATAATTTCAAGTCATCCCTTTCCTATATTACTGGTAGACCACAAGAAAATAATGACGACGCGAATCAATTTCTGAAGGTTCATCCGAATCTTAAAAACCAGTAAAGATCCATGCATATTTTTTCAAGGATTCTATTTTATTTTATTAAAATATTTATTTATATCAAATTCTGCATTTTTCTACTTCTTACTGATATTGTTACTATTAATTTTAAAATCAGAAAAATATATATTTTAAAATTGAAAATAATTATGAACTTAGATTTTTAGGTATGTTGATTGAAAAGAAGTAGAATAATAAAGGACAACTAAAACAACTTATTGTAAAATGTTATTTTTATGTACAATATACCTGAGGAATAGAAGAGGATGATGATCTACAACATTTGTAGTGATTTACATATTCTTTCAGATATTTATGTGTTAAAACAGTAACTCTATTTTCAGGTGGCCTTTGAGACACCCGTTTTCCGGGTTGACAAAGAGTGTTAAAACACTAGTTTGCAGCAAATTTTATTGACTTGTTGGTTGAATCCATTTATATATCCGCTTTTAGTTATCTCCCAAACTATTCATTACTGAAGTTCTTCGGAAATTCATATAACTGATTCATGCATTTTGCATATCGATAAAAATTTATATCCCATAAATATTGATGACTCTCACTGGATCGTCATGAGTCATTTTGGAAAGATCCCCTGAGGGCCAACTTAATATACCATACAACTGCGGAAACTAGTACTAAACTAACTTTAAAAAACACTAAAAATATACATGATGTTTACCACAACTTAGTTTTAAATGAAATACTAAAAAAATTACCTTTGTGATTACATTGGGAAATCTTGGTTACCTAAAAGGGATGAACAAAGCAGTTCAGGTTTGATACTCTGATATCTTGTCTAAATCTCCCCTCTTCAATATATTAATGGCGACAGACTCAACATAAATGGGCTTTTATCCATAAATCAAAATTATAAACGTTGCAGGTGTGTAGTAAATCTGGCTCTGTCACTAAAATACTTTGCTGCTGCGAATGTTCTGAGGAAAACATGATGCATGTCTTGGTTGTCTGTAAATTCACACAACAATTTGGAATGCCTATCATGACTCTGTACTGGATATCCTCCAGAAATATCCATATTCACAGATGCGAAGTGTATGTAAATCAACGGTTCAATTAAGTGTTTTTGTAATAAGAATTTCAAGTAAATAAACTTCCTATATTATTTTCATAAAGTTCAATTATGAACCCCATTGATTCAATTTTGTTAAGTATAAAGGCATTGGTAAATCAGCGATTGCCAATTCAATTACTTAATATTCTGCAGTTAGACTGAGTATAGATTGTATACATAGGAAAACATTGTGAAATATTAACTTTTTGTAATTTCTTCACATGTTTGTAACAAATACATTTTCAGCATTAAAAAATTGTTACCATAAAAACAAAATTTACCAGCGTCTTTTTGACTCACCTCTGACAAACTTTTGCGAAGGGAGAAGTTCATTATTAATATTTGTCGTGGAGTGCTCTCCTGTCTCTCACTGACGTTTCCCAAGACGTCCCCGTTGTAATCGAATCGTCAGAATTTCATTCGTCGGCGCGCAATACAGAACGCTTCTAAAAACGACGATAACGGCGTTACGTAAGGAATTAGAGTGGCTCCAATGGCGACTTAGCGTTCGCTATTTGAACCCATCGGTGATTTGACACTTGTTGATCGATTATGTTTATATACTTCCTCTGATAGGTGATCTGATATAATGGATATCACCAATTAGTACCAGCAACTCATATAGTATCACGACCCAAATAATATTACCAATTTAAAAATTTTTAGTGATACTATTTAAATAGTATCACGACCCTATTAGTATCACTATTTAAGTTTTTAAAAAACGTATAAATGAATGAAAGAACTCTGATTGTGTTGTTTATACCAAAAAATGGTAATACAAAACCACCATCGAAGGAATTGGTTAATTTATGGGTCGGAGAATCTTTGAATGAATTGAAAACCGAAACCATACAAAACTGAATAATATCATTACGATTTAGATCGAACCCTGACAATTGGCAAATAGCAAAGCATGATGTGTATGGTAAAAAGTTTTGCGAGGCTTGGGCTGTTTCAAACCAGATTGAACAATTTCCCTACGAGTCTATTTCCGGGGAAGATGTAGATGATCAGTATGTAGACTGTTTAGATGATAATGATGATGTAGAATGTTTGGATGTCGTTAATGAATAAAGTATTATTGATATTTGTTTTCTTTTTTTATTCATATTTTGATATTTTTGTTAACGGGAATTGAAAGCACCAAATAGTATCACGACCCAAATATTATCACCAACTTAAAAAAAATTAGTGATACTATTTGGCGATATCCGTTATTATTCGTGAAATGGTTAATCATCGTGCAGTGCTCTATGACTTTAAAAAGTTAAGTTTGATTGAAATGGAAACCGCATTTGATCGACTGTGACAACATTACAAAAAGATTGATCGTCACAGTTTTTAGCAATTGTTACTTTAATTTTACGATCAGTAAAAATAAAAAAGAACCAGCAGATACCAAAGTTTATTGTATAACATTGTTGTCGACATTTTTTATTTCGCTATTTTTCAAACTTCGCGCCTTATTTTTTTACGTTAGCTGTTTTAAACAATAACATAATATAACATTTTTTATCACAAATTTTCTAATTTCGTCTTGATTTTTCTTGTTATTACAGTAATAAAAATTTAGGCATAAAAGTCTTATTTACAACAGTTAGAGCAACAGTTAGTCTGGTTAAAGCCTGAAAATAGCATACCATGTACAAAGCAATGGGCAAGAGGTGTTTTCGTTAGGAAATTGGATCAAAGAAAGTACTTAATACATTGTGATGGTTTTTACGGCCCACGGTATATAGAAGATATTCGACCAAGACAACCAGACCTACCGTGAAACTCTTATTCGGATTACATGTTGAACAATAACAACGAATCAGCTTCGAGTGTCAAGGAAAGTGAATGTGGAATCAGCAACAGACCTCAGAGAAAGACGAAAATATTATTTAACTAGCGCGCTCGGCCCGCTTCGCGGCCCTCTCTTGCCGGGGGTTCAATTTTTTTTATATTATAAAAGCCCAAGTCACTCACTGCCTGCCTCACTGCCTCACTAATGCTGTA
>MQRK01248409.1:2042-13062 GCA_001938485.1 Girardia tigrina
ACCATTGTCATTGTTGGCGCTCATCAACAATGCAAACAATGCAAAACACTCTCTCTCGAAAGCCTCGAAATTGAAAACACAACCGGAATCCATTGTTGTTATCAAATCGCATTCAAAACTCATTACGACTCTGGAAAACTCAATCAATAAGCTGGCCATTAACATAACCAGGTTTTCTATCTCCAAAATATCTATTACTGATTTGAACTCCGGAAATGAACCACCTACGATTAAGTCTCCTAAGCTCAAGTTCATTTACAAAAAAATATTCTTTAAAATTTATAACTCTCTCATCAAATCCGAAGGTTTCTTCATCCGATCTAACATGGAATTGTTCCGAGTTTTTCGAGTTTTTTCGGCTTATCTTACCAGTTCTCTTTCTGAGGAGAGACTAAAATATATAAAGCTGGTCATCACTCCACCCTGTTTTATCAATGATTGACACGGTTCAGTACAGAGTTGCGAAGGTCCTTGATTCACTATTGAATTCCGTGATCTCAAATAATTTCGAGATTAGGGATAGTTTCGACTTCAAAGATTTCATTTTGAATCAGGTACCGAAATGGGATTCTGAGTGTATGGCATCATTTATTGTTTCCAGTTTATTCACGAATGTACCTATCGATAAAACCATTGATTTGTGAGAAAAATATGGGATGACCACTCTAACTCTGTGAATAGAATAATGAACAAACAGGCACTGAAGGAACTTCTTAAATTTTGTGCTAAAAATGTGCCTTTTCTTTTTAAAGATGAATGGTACATTCAGGAAGACGGTGTCACGATGGGTTTCCCATTAGCACAAACTTTGGTATCAATTTTTATGAAGTCGCTTGAAGATAAAATGAAAACATACCCTGGGGAAGAACTTGTGTTGTACAAGATGTTACGACTGATCCATGACTTCCCTTGAGCACCAAAGAATAGGAGAATAGTCTAACTCGAGTATTCCACAATATGTTTAAATAAGCCCCATTCAACAATCAACCCCGTGAACCACAGAGGCCCAGGGATCTCATATCGAACGGAGATGAGTCCACTTTCTCACCCAAACACCTTGGAAGCTGCGAACCTTTAAAGAGAAACATAATTAAAACGAGAAAATCCTTAATAAATTAATTAACTTACCAAAATGATTCAGAAGAATCATGATAAGAATCTGATAAGCTATGTAATAGGTCCCCAGCGAACGAAAAAGACATCCTGTCAAAATTGTTCGGGAAAGCAATTGACCTTACTCGACAATCACCGTTCGATTGCAGATGGTGTTGCACTAAAAAAATAGATAAATAACTGTTAAGCTATTTTAGTGATAAGGACAAACCCTTACTGATAAGCAACGGTCATATCTGCTAAATGCATTGCAGATGAATAAATAATCACGGATGTCAAAACTGTGACGACTTGCATGTCCGGGGGTCCCGATTGGCATGCGTGCACCGACGGGCGAGTGACATCGGTGTCCTTGAGTCAGGCGGTGTTCCGCGAGACATCGGTGAGGATGTTCCGGGTGTGCTTACATGCCCGGGCGCTTCGGACACTGCACTATAAATATAATAGTGTGCCAGCCACTTATCTCAACACAAATTACAACATCCAGTTAGAATTAAAATTTGTTAATGAATATTATTATTTACCAATCCAAGTTTCCAAGCGCACCATTTTCCATTTTAATCCAGTATCACTTTACTTCAGTGGAATACAATTTATTTAATTATATTCAGTTCAGAGTGACAATTGTTTCCAATTATTAATCCTATGATTGTCTAATCGATTAATGTGGAAGAATCCACGATAAGGTAACCCCTATCCCTGTATCATCTTTGGTTTCATTTATTTTTCTTAAATTTTGATATATTTGTAATTGTTAATTATAATGATTTATTGTTAACGATAATTTATGTTACATTATGATAATTCAATATGTTTTTTTTACTTATTCTTACTTGGTTATTATTTTATTTTGTTATCGTCATTAACATTTCTATCAATGCCCTGTAAGATGCCGAAGAGAGTTATAGGGCGGCCAAACGCTGCAGTTGTGAGACGATGAGAATGTATGAGAAAAGTAAGCGTTGCTTAAAGTTAGAAGAATGGGAGGAAATGTCGTTGAGGACGAGTATAGAGTTAGGGCGTAGCGGAATAGAAGTTGTGGAGGAGTGTGAGGCGTAGAGGTCGGAGCATCATGTAAGTATGTGCATAGAGAAATTAATTTATTGAGCGAATTAGTTATAACGAGATAATTGAGATAATAAATAAATTGAGCGGATGTATAAATTTCAATTATCTTTTATTGATCGTAAATTTGTTTCGTCGGCATATCTAATTTAATTATTCTTGTTTATTTTATTTTTCGAATTTAATTAATAGAATCTCCTTTCGTTTAAAGAGTTTTTTATTAATTAATCATTACTAATTATCCATAATTATCTTGTTGTTGACTGTTAGTTATTTATTGCTTCGGTTTCGTCCAAATAAATTTAGTAATCTTATCGAGTAAATTTGAATTAAGGCTGTGTCTATTTTTATTAAGGCTTGGGTTAATGAAAAATCCGGTTATACATATTTCCAAAAATTGTGCATATTTATTCAAAAAAAGTGTTATTCCGAATCACGTGACAATCATTATGAGCGACAACAGAAGATATGCTCGGAAAAATCTTATTACAAAATTAAAGGCCATAAATTTTGTTTTGAAAAATTAGCTGAAACTTTGAAATAGTGTCGTGATATCAATATAAAATAAGTGTCTGTTTTCGCATTTTCGATAAATAATTTCAAAAGAGATATTAACGAAGTTATATATTTAATGAATATGGTTAGAGAAAAATTTCAGAGATTATTAGACGAAATACATCTTCTGAAAAAAGTACGATGTTTGTGTGAGGATTATCGGTAATTTGAGTTTACTTCCAGCTGACATTCAGGACATCGCAAAGAATATTATTAAAATAACACTGACGCATAAACCTTTTATTTAAATATCTGTATGGCCTACACGAGTCACGACAAAATTAGACATGCACTTAATTCTATCACATGGGACGTAGTAGTCATTTGATAATGGAAGAAGACATAACGGAAGACTTAATAAATAAGTGTATGTATATGAGAAATACGAATAAAGTTGATTTAATGATAAGAACATCTGGAGAAGCCAGATTGAGAGATTTTCTAATTGGGCAAACTGAGAATCCATGTGTGAAATTCTTTGATTCTTATTGGCCGGAGTTAAGTATACGGAACCTATTTACCGCAATATTGAAATATCAAACTAGTTATTTATTGGATCCGAAGATTAATCAAGTGCACGAAAATGCATCTTTCATCTCTTTATTAAATCATAAAGAAACACGTGACAGAATCAATAATTTTTTTAATGAGATTAGAGTGTAAATTTACTGACTGACTGTTCAACAACAATGATGATTTTTTTTATTAACGATAATTAAAATGTTATGAATTTTGTTATTCTGGTCTAATATTATTTGTCGGATCAAGTATGACGGTCATTATGTGGATTTAATTTATCGGTTTTGTCTTTTGTTCTAAATCCAATACTTACAAAGTTACGAATGGCGTTTTACAAAATTGCACAGTTAAAGTGGGATAAAGTGAGGGTTTAATGTATGAAACAAAACAAGAGAAATGAATAATAAGTAAAAAATAAATCATAAAAAATTGTTAAATGTTTATTGTGAACTGCAATAAGAACAGTCAAGCTTGTGTCACAAAAGACGTTTTGTTATCTAAATATAATAAAATAATTATAATCAAAAATATTGACAATTCTAAGATTCTTTGTGAGTATTTTAATAGTTTAGGATCATTGTTATACAAGTCGCGTTAATAGTATGAAAAGGAGGGTTATAGATAAGGATCCCGGATTTAAAAAAAAATTTTTTAAATAAAAAGTACTAGTCCTTATTTCATTTTATATTACTCCAAGGTAATGTTGTATAACGTTATGAAAACTGGAGAATGTATTTGACGTAATAAAATAATATTTGACAATTTTCTTTTTCCTTTGCTATTGATTTGAAAGTATAAATCGAATGAAGTATTTTGAAGTGGAAGTAATTTATTAATTTCAAGTACAATTAAATATGAAGGTAGTTAATTGAATATGGTTCGAGTAGCCGTCCCGATGATTGAGAATCAGAATTCGTGTAAATAGTTATGACAGGACAAAGAATTAATATGAATTGATTAGTGTAAATGTAAAACTCGTCAGGTATAATTTAATAAATATAATATAAATATAAAATAGTGTAAAGGTAAATACGAAATAAGAATACAATATGAATAGTACGAAGAACTTTGGGAGATGACGCAGGCCGACCGCATTATGCGAGGGGCACGCAGATTGACCGAAGTTTATCTCCTTGGGGCTCTCTTCGTTCTATATAACCTAAATAATAATTCTCGAGTACCATTTACGACCACAGAAGGAAACAATATCTACCCCTCAGGAACTGAGCTACCAGTCGGGCCATACTCGATACTAGTAGAGAACCCGAAGGTGCTCCGAGGCACACACAAATTGTTGATGTGCGTGGAGGAGACGCGTCTGTTCCCCATGAGTGTAATGTTAAGATACTGGAGCGTAAATTCTATGATAGAGTTGCCGTTGAACTCAAAAAAACGGATGGGGGCTCTGAGCTTACAAAAATGTCGAAAAAAAGGGGAACACGACAAAGAGATATGTAGATGATGTCTTTTTGGTTTTTAGCAATCAATCCCTCATAGAACTATTCCAAACATTCATGAATAGTCTTCATCCTAATGTTAAATTCTCCACAGAATTGGAAGTAGATAACTTCAATTTCTGGACATTCTTGTTACTAGGATGAATGGAGGCTATAAAACTGAATTATTCAGAAAGGCAACAGATACATGTCTTTACACAACACTACAGAGTTTTTGTGAGGAAAAATATAGAGAGGGTATGATAAAAGGCCTTGTTGAAAGAGTTTGGAATTTGGTGTCCAGTTTTGAAATTGCAAATCAGGGTTTAAATATTCTTAGAGGGCGCTTGAGTGACAATGTGTATACAAACAAGCAAATAGAACACAACATTAGAGTAACATTAAACAGATTATATACAGATACATAAATTAATAAACAATTAAAAGAAGAAAATACTGAAGAATACAAAGAAATCATTAAAATTCCATATTCTGAAGGATTTAGAGCATTTAAGAAGAGTATTTTGTAGAACAATAAGTTGTACCCAAGTAGTCTCTGTCACATCCAATGTCCAAAGTTTCCTCTCAAATAAATCGAAAACAGTTTGTGGTTTGAAATCTAATAGAAGTCCGACTAAAGTATTTTATTATCAAAGTACTTACAAAACAAATACATTCCTGTTCGGAATAAATATCGTTATTCTCGAATAATAAACGAACACTCCTAGCTAGAGTCGTTCATTGGAGTCCATTACTCGTGTTTTCTTTGTATCCTACTACTGCCGCATCTGCGGCAACCATTGCAGGAACAATATTCGCTGCATTTGATGTGAGGTTCCACTGGCTGCTGTTTTGTTTGCTCTAAGTCAAAGTATAATACTTGACAAGGGAGACAATACACATGCGTCTCAGATTTTTTTTGTCGTATGTGAGGGCTTTAATGTTTTGAGTACAGTTTCGTTTTCACTCGTCCAAGAACCGAAGGAAGCCACCATAATAGTGCCCAGTCGAACTGTCCATCATTTTTGGTGCTTTTTTGCTTCCACTTTCCGCTTTATATATTTCGTCTCATTGTCATTTCTTGCTTTCAGTGGACTTGTAAGCGTATTATACAGTGTTTTGACATCGATCAGCCAGAGTTCTTTTGTACCATTATTGAATATTTGTAAGTCAACTCTACTTTTCGAGTCAGACCACGCGCACTCATAGTCTTTAACTATTTGTATGTTTGATTTTTTCGATGATATTTTTTCTTCGACAATATGCATCAGTGATGTATCATCACCGCATTATGTCAGGGAATAAAAATCGGACCATGTCTTTAGCAGATACACAAGACATTTATCCATGTCTCTGTGCCTTTGCCGCACGCTCAGCAGAGTGTTTCATTAATTGGTTTTCTCGGTTTATAATTAGTTGGGAGACTGTTTGTTCGTGTACAGTGAAGGAATTGCCATTCTTCGTTTGTAATGTTTTCACTGAACACTATTCGTATTGCCTGCAATCGTAACTGCAGATATTCCAGTCATCGTTTGTTTGCTGCACTTGGTTAATTTTAGTTTTGCATACAAACGACGGAACTAGGAGGAGAGAGAGTAGATAGAGTGTTAGAAATCAACACCGATTCCAAGTTTATTCGTGGTGAATCTTGCTTGCAACCCAATAGAATCGAGATATTTAACTGAGTTGCGAATCTTTGTCCACCACGATTTGTATCCGTTCTAGTACGGGGAAAATGGGCATTCTACACACAAGACCCCCCAGGGGGGAGGGTAGCCCGTTGCCATAGCAACGGTCCCTGTTACCATAGAAACGGTCTCGGTTACCTTAGCAACGGTTCCGATCACCTTAACCTAGGCAGCAACGGTTCCGGTTACCTTAGCCAACGGTTCTGATTGGTCTCCGGTACCTTGGGAACGCCTCTGATTGGTTCCTGGGTCCCTAGCAACGGTTCTGGTCCCCATAGCAATGGTAACTAAGGAGTTTTTCATTAGTAACGGATACAGTAATTCAAGATGGTTGTAACCATGGTAACGGTTACCGTATCCATAGCAACCGTCACCATTTCCTTAGCAACCGAAGAAAAAAGTGCTAATCGATCACTGCACTGTTCCCAGATGTGCTAATTGATATTTTTAAAGTGCTAATCGATAGTACACATTGTGCCACACATTTCCAATGTGCTAGCACAGTGCTTTTCAAGTTGCACATGTGCAAAAGTGCAAAAATCAATACATTAAATTTTTTAAAAGTTTAATTATCAAAAATCGATGAAATTATTTGATTCTCTATCTGAATGTGCAATTAGAATTTTCATATATTGATTACTTTTTCCTATAATTGACATAATGTGCATATTTGCACAAAGTGCACATCGATTTTAGATGTATAAAAAAGTGCTCAAAAATCTATTTTTTCGTATATATATATGAAACCCATATGATATAAGTGTGTTGTTTACAATCAAACAATACCTCATGAATCTCCTAATGTACACAAATATAATCATAAGTACCATGGTTACCGTAACCAAGATATATAACTTTTTATTTTACATGTTAAAACGACTTGTAAAAACTCATGTTGTACTTCAAACATGCATCAATATAATACATAACATCTGCATAATCATCTAATGCACCTGAGCCTAAGCATCACCTATCAAAGTATCATGGTTACCGTAACCATCATACATAACATTTTAATATTATATATGTAAAAACAATCGAAAACACCTTAAAAACCATCACTGTTATCTCAAAAACCATGTAAAACACCTTAAAAATCATGGAAAACATGTAAAAACTGCAAAAATCAATACTGCACTCGTCTACCTAGGCTGCACATGTGTTAATCAATACTTCACATGTGCAAGTGTGTAAAATCAATAAGTTCACAATTGTACAAAGTGTAATATATTCATGTTTTAATATAATATAGTTTAAAATGGGGTCGAAATCTTATAGGGTATAAAGGGGGAAGCAAGCAAAATATGAAAAATCTGTTTGAATACATGGATAGAAATCCATTGGTAAATAGTCGAAATATGATCTTAGATTCTCGAAAAAACGCACACATATTGATTATTGAGATGTTGTGTTTTATAGTGTAAAGTGGGGTTCAAGGAAGTAAAATATCAAAAATCTCTCTGTACACATGTATAGAAACCCATAGATAAATAGACGGAATATGATCTTAGATTCTCGAAAAATCAACCAATATCGTATCAACCATTCAAAACATGACCGTATCCAAGGTGATATCATCATGCATTCATCGTGTCAACGTATTGTATCCATCATGTTAACGTATTGCATCCATCATGTCAACGAATTGCATACATCATGTCAACGTATTGCATTCATATATATCAATACACAGCTGAATATTATATTAAGTACTAAAAGAACTGCATTATCGAACATTACAATCATGCTATCAACCTTCAAATTTACCATATGAAACATCAAAAATACCTTATCAACCATATCATCAACCATCACATTTACCTTAACCACCATAAAAATCACCATATCAACTATCAAATATACCTCAACAACCATCAAAATCAACATATCAACTATCCAATATACCTTATCAACCATATATCAACCTTCAACGATTTTGATGATTCCTACAAGGAAATATTCAAGGAAAATCTACATGGAAATTTTTATGAAAATACTAATAAAATACTAATTTATTTGATAAATGACGATTTCAATCACTTATTTACTAATTATATTTCTAAAAATCAATTTAGGTTAAATTTACAAAATTCTGTTATCATCTGATTCACAGTTTGTCGGTCAAGCTCAAATCTTACTATGAACATATATGTTTCGCTTCATGTGTTCTAATAGTTCAATATTCAGTTCCCCAAAGGAACATGTAAAACCGAGAAAGAAATAAATCAAAGCCGTTATTGTAATACATTTATTTAAATGTTAAAAACGCGGAGTAACACTTGATTAATAAGGATGTAGGCCAGCTGAGGAAGTGTGACCACTTGCCCGTCATTTAACCTTCACGTTTGCTCTTCACTACAATTGAAAATTAATTAAACATACGACAGAACAACGATAAGAGCATACAGAGTCTTCCCCTAGTGGAAACTGATCGATCGACATTCTGAAAATGTGTGAATAAGGAGCATCCATATTTTCTTTTTGAGATCCAACTTTCCAGCATCAAGATATCACTTTCTGAAATATAGCAAAAAATTAATTGAAATATAAAAAGTTAATTAAAAATTACCGGTGACTAAGCTTAATCTTCAAAAATAATCACGCACATGATTCTTCACTATGAATTCTCTGCTGAAATGAATTCACTATGAATTCACTATGAAAGTCTCTGCAACGATCCTGTTTGTGACTAGTGGCAAAACACGACTAGAAGAATACAGTAATCCATATTCGCACACCGGCCGTTCTGGACATAGCTGCATATAGTGTGTATTGATATAGTGTGCATGAACCGAAGTCCAATCCATATGTTCTTTTTCGAGATCCCATCAAGTTTTGTCTTTTTAAGAGCCATCTTTATGCAGCAATTTGAGCTTGTAACCGAGAAATGTCCTTCACTGGCGTTCAATACAATAATATACCACAAAATACTAGTTTCAATCAGTTTTCTCTTCTATTCTATTAGAACGCCATTACTCTGAATTGCAGGTTGCGATTCTTTATGCATCTATATTCAGTTTTGTATTCGTTGACTAAGATCCAGGTTGCAGCTACCTTTAACGGTCAAAATACTTCCAAGATAACATAATTCATTTACCCAATCTAGGACCTTCTCATCACATTTGATGTGCGACTTTCAAAAGCCTTATTCATCAGTAAGGCACATGACTTTTATCTTAGTAGCACTTATTGTCAATCCAAACTCCAGAAATGTGCTCCTTAGTACATCCAGGTTTTTACAGGCTCGATAAATATTAAGTCAATCTTTTATTAAGTCTCGATCTTTTATTAAGTCAAGACACATTAATCAGGATTAATCATTTATTCAGCTATCAACTGCCATTATGAAACCAGTATGTACTAGGTAATAGTGACATAACAATAATTACAGTTTACAAGAAAACAATAGGCAATTTCCATGACAAAAAATTTCACTCTTAATGTTATACACTTAATTTTATACTTCAAAATAAATAAAGAATTTGATTTTAAAATAAATCAAGTATTTAATCTGCACTTGATTATTTAGCATTTCCCGAATGTGACATTTTATTCCTTATCACCATTGTCAAGTCAGGTACATTTGAGAAAAGTCAACGTTTTCTCAGAATAACTCTCCATTAGTCTTTCTAGTATCTGTGCTGGTGTTAGAGCGAGCGCAGCGCTGTGTTGGCTTCCCGGGGATGGGGAATCATTGATCTCGGGACAGGGGGGAGGAAACGCAACTCAGTCTTACCAGGACCCAACTCTGACCTGCAACGGTCGTCTCCCTCGCTGCTCATTTTGCTCGTCTCATTCGCCATGTCTTCTGTCGATATTCTCGTAGTGATTTCCTGCGGCCGCTCCGGAAGCAACGACGCGATATTGTACACGCCTAGCAATCTAACATTCGCCGGGTTTTCAGTCGCGAGAATCTCATCCGAATTAGTTTCGTCACTCTCACTCCATTGACACTTTTTGTCACAATTTATTGTTCAATCTAACTCTCCGATCGGATTCAAATCATCGCAGAGAGGTCGCAAATCAATACGGAAATTAATATCAAGTTTCGCTTTCGTTTTGACAGAAAACAAATAGTTGAAATCGGAAACTTGTTTTCGAAGAAAATTTCTAAGTCTCTTTTCCAAGCACTCTCTAGTGCGAGAATTTCACCGTTTTTCTAGTCAGTTCACTCTTCTGGTGTCATTATTTCAAAAAGAAATTTTGTTGGGGTCCTATCCTTGTTGAGGCTTCTTAAGCAGAAAATTTAACAAAACAAATTTATATAAAAAGAATAAAAAATAATAATAAATAAATTAAATAATTAATAAAATAAAATAGTGATGATTGAGTTGTTTGTCGGTCGTTCATGGCTTGGACATTAAGTCCAGAGACAGTGAACGATCGTCTCACAACTGTACGATTTTATATTATTAGTATGGTAAAAGCATATTATATTTTATCTTTATTGTTATTGTTAGTAATATTATTATTTTTTTTTAATTTTAATATAAATTTTATTATTATATTATTTTAATTATAATATATTTTATTACTTACTCTTGACTGATTTATTCATTAAGCGTTTGGCTAGAGTAGGAACAACATTTTCATATTAAGTCTATACTACGTATAAGTGTTGTAATATATATATATATATATATA
>MQRK01248409.1:20467-30583 GCA_001938485.1 Girardia tigrina
ATATATATATATATATTTCTGCGAACCTTTTATAAGAAATATTATTGAATGTCAATACATACTCGCGATAATCGATCAATTTAGCAGATACATCAGTTTGAACGCAGTAGCTCATCAAGACGAGAAAACCATATTAAAGGTATTACTAGACAAATGGATTTGGAAATACGGACCACCAAAAGAAATCCATGTTGATAGAGGAAAAATATGCGAGTCACAACTTTTTAAAGAAACAGTAAATAGATTTAAAGCTGAGATGGTATATTCCAGTCCGTACCACCACAATACCAATATGATTGTTGAGAGACAATTCAGAACAATTAGGGATACCATGAAGATACTGATGAAAGATGAGGTCCACAAAGATTGGACGGAAATCCTTCTAGAAATAGAGTTCATGCTAAATAGCACAATTCATCAACCACAGGAATATCTCCAGTAGAAATAATTTTTGGTAGGAAACTAAGACATTGGTGGAAAAAAACACTGGCGAAAAAAGACATGTCGAGAAGAAAATAAATAAAAGCACGGCACAAACGAAATGAGTATTCCGAATTGGAGATAAAGTGCTTATAAAGAAAGAAAACGTAACGAAGGATGAGGATCGATATATGGGCCCAGCCACAATAAAGAACCGACGACATGAAAGAAGTTACAAGATATAATTAGATGATGGTAGAATATTGATCAGAAATGCTGAATGACTAAAGCCATTTAAATTGAGGAAGATGTGAGAAATATTTTAAATTTGGTATGTTGAAATTGGTATTGTGAGGAATATTTTGAATGTTTGATGTTTTGTGTTTGAATGTGTATGTTGATTTGGAAATGTGTTTCTCCTACCCAGATGGATGATTCACATTTGAATTCTTATTATCTAAAAATACGTAATGTTAAAATTTATTTTTAATTTCAAATAATTTTAAATAAGTTAATTAATTTTTACTAATTTTTAATAAATAAATCAAATTAATATTTTTTTAAATAATTCATTATCATTTTAATTATTATCCAATAAGTTTGAGTAAATATTTTAATAAAATATTTATTTCTCCATTTGCTAAAAAAATAAGAAGAATTAATTCATTAATCAATTTAGTTTAGAATGCAATCGTAATGGGGCAACATACTTTAATACTATCGATTTGGGAAACGCTTACCATCAAGTAGAATTAGAAGATGAATCAAAGATTAAGACGGCATTCTCAACAAAGTACTATCAATACTGTTTCAAGAGAATGCCTTTTGGAATTGCTGCGGCCCCAGCAACTTTTCAGGAGCTAATGGTGAAAGTTTTGGGAGATTTAAATTGGAAAGAAGCAGTCGTATATTTGGATGATATTTTGATTTTCGCAAAAGATAAGAAAGAATATATTAAATGAGTAAATAACGTATTTGAGAAGATTAAACAATCAGGTTTGAGAATAAATCCGGAAAAATGTCAATTTTTAGTAGACAAGACTAAATTTTTAGGATATATCATAAGTAAAGATGGTATTGAAACAGATAAATCAAAGATTGACGCGATCAGCAAGTTTCAAAGTCCATCATGAATTAAACATTTACGGAGCTTTTTGGGCTTGACAAATTACTACAGAAAATTTATAAATGATTACGCAAAATATGCAAAAGTATTGGAAGGTTTATGTGGTTAAAATAAGGATAAGAAACTGATTTAGACTGAAGAATGTGATGAAGCTTTTCAAAAACTAAAAGACAAAATAATTAAAACTCGAATTTTGGCATATCCTGATTTTGCCAAAGACTTCCTACTTGATACAGATGCAAGTTTTGATACAATAGGGGTGGTGTTATCACAAAAAGACGAATGTGGAAGAGAAAGGGTGATTGCGTATGGATCACATAAAATGAATAAGCATGAACTAGGCTATTGCATTACAAGGAAAGAACTACTTGCAATTCATTATTTCACACAGCATTTTAAACATTTCTTGTATGGAAAAAGATTTTTGTTGCGTACAGATCATAAAGCTATTACGTTTATGATGACTACAAAAAACCCTATCACACAACAGTTCCAAACATGGATAAATTTTCTGAGTAGTCTTGACATGAAAATGGAATATCGAAAATTAGAAAAACATTCAAATGCTGATGCCATATCAAGAAATTCATGCGATGTATGCAATCAGTTTCAAACAATGCATGAAGAGGCCAAGAATGGAAAGATTAAAACATGAATAGTGGCATTAAGTGAAGAATCAGATGGTTTTAAATGGCAGAGGGATAATAATGAAATAACACAAATAATCGAGGACATAAGTAAAGGTAGAACAAGAAAATGTGAAATAAAGAATGATATAAATCAAGAAAATAAATACTGAATCCCAAAGACAGAACGAGCAAATTTTATTGAATAAATGCACAAATTGTTGTGTCATGCAGGTTGTAAAAAGGTCTATAACTACCTCCGACCATTCAAAAGAAATATAAATGTATGTCAATATATATTTGCAATAATTGATCAGTTTAGTAGATATATTAGCCTGAATGCAGCAGCTAGTCAAGATGAAAAAACAATTAGAAAATTGTTATTGAACAGATGGATATGGAAATGCGGACCACCAAAAGAAATCCACGTAGACAGAGGAAAAACATTTGAATCGGCTTTGTTCAAGGACATGGCGAAAAAATTTTAAATTCTATTCGAGTCCATATCATCATAACACAAGTGGAATCGTAGAAAGACAGTTTCGCACGATCAGAGATGCTTTGAATATTAGAATGAATGATGGAGATCATAAAGATTGAACTTAGCAGAAGTCGAGTTTATGTTAAATAGTACTGTACAAGCTACGACAGGCATGTCACTGGCCGAGATAGTATTTGGAAGAAAACTGAGACATTGGTGGAAAAACAATTACGAAGATAACAAAAATTTGAAAGNNGTTGAACAAAAAACAGAGACAAGAAGAATTTTTGAAGTCGGAGACAAAGTATTAATTAAGAAGGAAAATGTCTCAAAAGAAGATGACCGTTACATGGGTCCCGCAACAGTGGTGAAAAGAAATCATGAAAGAAGTTCGAGTTACAGCTTCAAAATGGAAGAAGTTTTATTAGAAATGTTGAATGGCTAAAGCCATTTAAATCGAGGGGGATGTGAGGAATATTTTGAATGTTTGATGTTTTGTATTTGAATGTGTATGTTGATTTGGAAATGTGTCTCTCCTACCCAGATGGATGATTAATATTTGAATTTTAATATTTAAATTTATTTTTAATTTCAAATAATTTTAAATTTTAAATAACCTAATTAATTTTTACAATTTTTAATAAATAAATCAAATTAATATTTTTTAAATAATTCATTATCATTTTAATTATTATCCAATAAGTTTTGAGTAAATATTTTAATAAAATATTTATTTCTCCATTTGCTAAAAAAATAATAAGAATTAATTCATTAATCAATTTAGTTAAGAATGTAATCGTATGAAAGCTTTGACAAATATAGTCTTAAGGACAATCAAAATTGTTGTTTAAATAAAAATATGAAAACTCAAATTGGTGTTTTTAATAGGTATGTTGAGTTTAGTATTTGGAAATGTGTTTCTCCCACCCAGATGGAAAATTTATATTTTAGATATTCAAGATGAATAATTATTCGAGTATAATTTACATTTTAAAGTACAGCATAAAATATTTTAAAAGCTTTAAAAATATCAAATCGTTTCAAATTTTAATATTAAAAATTCAAATAAAGTAAATAACTTTTAACTAAATTTTAAATTAAATAAATGTTCTTTAAATAAAATCATTTTTAAAATTAAATTAATATATAGATTGAATTATTACTAAAATTAAAAATTAGAACTTTAAAAATAAAATTTATAAATAATGAAAATTTGTTCGATTGTTTATTAAAAAATTGTTTATTAAAAAACATTAACTAAAATTTATCAATTTACAACGATATCGAATTACGACAGCTTGGCTGAGAGTTGTTCAAAAGACAATTTAAATTGTATTGAAAATAAAATTTCGAAAATCCATGTTGGTGTTTGTAGTGGGCTCGATCACCCTTCTCGTGTGAGGGAAACAGAAAAGGTAATGAACCCTGCTACAAAATTTATTAAAATGAAAATATTCGTTTGCGATTGAGATTCCTAGTTGTTCTACAGTTTTTAACTTCGACATTTTCGGTAATTCTGTTTATTCAAACAAAAAAACATTTTTTTATTTGAATTTTATTTTCGTTGATTTAATTATTTTTTTCGATTTAAATTTTTTTCCAACTAATTTAGGCATTTCTGATTATTTTTTTTATAGGAAAATGTGCTTCGAATAAATTAGTTGATTAATAATTTTTTAAGTAAAATAGTAAAAAAAATTGAATGTTATTTACATCATTGAAATTTGTAAAATATAAATCATTTGATTATTCAAGGAAAATCGAAGCGCCACAGTGTTCTTAATAAGAATGAAGGACGGAGACCACAGAGATTGGACAGAAGTTTTGTCGGAAATAGAATTAATGTTGAATAAAACAGTACGACAGGTGTTTAATAAGACTTGAAATAAGTTGAAATAAGACTTGGGAGATGATTAAGACATTGGTGGAAGAACAATAAAGAAACTAACGGAAACCAAATTAATGTAGAACAAAATGTAGAAACAAGAAGAGTTTTTGAAGTTAGAGACAGAGTATTGATAAAAGAAGAAAATGCATCAAAAGAAGATGACCGTTAAATGGGTCCGGCAATTGTGTTGAAACGAAATCATGAAAGGAGTTACGAGTTACAACTCGAAGATGGTAGGATTTTGATTAGAAATGTTGAATGGCTAAGTCCATTTAAATTGAGAGGGATGTCAGGAATGTTTTGAATTGTTTGTTGATATCGTGCGTGTTGTATGTTGACTCGGATTGTGTCTCTTCTTCCAAGGTGGATGATTGGTACTTTCTTTGATTCCTACTAATTAAAAATAATTTAATTTAATTTTAAAGTAAAAAGATTTAAAATAATTTCCTAATGTAATATTTCTTTTTTGATGTAATTTAAAAGTTTAAATATTAGTTAATTATGTACTTTTTAACAAAATGTTTAGATTTAATTTTAACCCATTAGAATTTTTATAATTAATAATAAATATTTTTCATTTTTTGTAAAATTAGTATAAATTTAGAAATATATTAATCAAGAAAAATGGCGAATAGTGAAGGCGGTTTGAATAACTTTTGTCATGACAATTCTGCATGTGATGTTAATAAATGTTTAAAAAATCATATTGATGTTGTTCATAATCCGTTTGACACTTTTTCTTATAATTGGATTATAAGACAGGTATTGATGGGTCAAGTGGACACCATTCATATAGAAATTTTAATCCATAATACTTTCAGGCTTTCTTATCATTTCACCAGTTTTACGATTTATTTTGCCGGTTTCTATCAGTCTTGCCTGATGTATTGTTGAAATCATTCTGATACATCTTTTTTATTTCCATACATGAATGAAAACTTCCTTTTTTCTTCGGAAGACATGCTGACCTCTTCTTAACTAAATTTTTCTTATATCTTATTTAAGACACGATTTTCCCTTATGGTACCACGAATTCTTATCTTCTTGGAAAGTAAATGCTCTACTAATTCAACACTGTTGTAGTAGTTGTCCATGTAAATATGGTACCAAATATTTTCATATTTAGAGTGTTGACAAGATTTTGAAACTTTTGTCCCCTACCGCTGTAGAATTTAAGGTTAGTCATGTACCCACTTTTAGATTCGCAAAGCATTCTCACAAGCATACCATATTTAGTAATCTTTCCTGGGTTGAAGACTCGGAAATTTTGTCGGCCTCTAAATGGTATCATTGCCTCATTCAAAGAAAGACTTTGTTTTGCTTTATAAACCGTAAAAAAATTATGTAATTCGAGGAAAATAATTTTTGTTTTGTAAATCCATTTGTTTTAATTCGTCGAAGGGGAGTTTTATTTAAAAATAAATTTGTGTCATTCGTCTTAACTGTTTTGATTTAGACAAGAATTTATTTATAAAATAATCTACTACTGATTCAATTTTGAAGAGTTGATCTGCGTTTTTAGGCATTTCATCATTATTACAAAAATGGAACGATTGTAATATTTGCCTGAACTGATTTCGCGGTATGACGTTACCGAAAATTGGCGTTTCAATCTGTAGATAATTAGACCAATAATCGTTTATGTTGTTTTTTCTTACTTGTCCATTTAAAATGTTCAATCCAAGGAATTTCTTTATTTCGGATATTGTTGTATCTTCCCATCGTTTAATCTTTTTCACAAATTTATATTGGTACATATTTTGCATATGATACCTGTTCGTTTCATTTGTTAATAATTAAAAAAATCATCTTCAATAAATAAATATATTTGATATATTTTCTGAATTTCTTGGAAACGCCATCATTTCTCAAAAATAAATTTATATAATTATAACCATCATTTTCGCACCAGTACTTAGTTGAATTAAGTTCTGTATCATCGGAATCTAAAACTTTTCTATGAATGCTAAGTCGAAAGTCTAAATCATTGCTTTCATCTGCATCATTTTCATCCTCAGATAATGCATCAGAGTATAACTCATTAGTCTCATTATAAATATTATTCCACTTAAAATGGCCGTTTGCCATAATAACGCAGGTTAAATAATTAATTTATTTACTCTTCTTTCAGAACTGCTAAATAAACGACTTAAAATAAACTGACTGACAATTAAATAAACATATTGTGACAAAATCGTATTATTATTGCAACGGTTTCTGGATTGGGAATAAAAATCACGTACTACTACGTCAGGATTTACTGTATTTTGAATAAAAATGAGATATTATTACGTCAGCGACCAGTAATGAGTTAACCATCTAAGTAGAAGTGACATAATATTTCCAAATCGACACAACATTCAAACTCAAAAATATTGAACACAGAAAATGGTGGTGCTCGAAAAATAAAATAATTAAAAATAATAAATGTTATTATAATACGATTATAATTCGAAATTTTTAAAAACCAAAATTCTTATTTCTGAAAATTAAAAAATTAACAATAACACTCTTACATTAACAAAATGAAAATTATTGAAATCAACGATAAAATTGGTGAATCTTTAAAAATCTCTGGTTTCTGTATGACATTATCTAAATCAATTATACATTATATTTTTGTTTTGTACGATGTTTTATGATATGGTCTTCTTGACCATGCATCCGAACGATGTTGTGTTGACGAACCGTCAGTCCTTTTCGTGATGCTTCAATATTGAGCACAAGGAATTACTCCGTCTTCTCGACACTTCGCGCATTGAATGCGATCATCGATTCCAAAGACTGACCTCTAATGCTAGTGAACCAATTGAGCATTGACGAGGAGCGCCGCTAATCGAGACTGGATTTCACCAATACGAGCCGGTCACGGACCAGTAATCGGATAAGTGGGATGCTGATGAACTATGACGATTCGAGGACGCCAGTCAGTCCGCTGTTGATTAAATCATGCGTGATTATGTGGTCCCGGGATCTATCAAAGTCAGGATCGCCACCCTTCGCAAAAATATTCATCACAACTTGTAACTAATACAATAAAAATATATATTAATTAATCTTTTATTCAAAATTTATATCGTTATTATTTATTAACAAAATTTTAAATATTTTTTTTTCTAAACCTTATAGAATATTAATACAACTTTATAAAGAATGGAATAAATTTATAACATTGAAACGAAAATTCCTTAATTAAAAAATGAAATCATTGTTTTATTTCCTTAATGAATAATTAGAAATCTAATTGATAGGAAAATCAGTATTTGGTGAAGCATGAAATCAAAATTTATGATCTTTTATATGACATATTTTATTGCTTAGAGAGTCATCAAAAATGATTAAAAAAATAATAAATAAATATATATTTTTAATACTCATTTTCATGGAAGAAAATTTACTTTTATCGATAATATTTGAGTGGTAAAGTCTATTTTTAAAAGTATATACGTAACTTGTAAATTATTTATATTTTTAAGTATTTATTTAATAATAACAGAAATAATATTCTGTTTTAATTTTTATTTTTCTTTGTTTTCCGTAAATATTTATATGTTTGTGTACTTGTGACTTTTAAATGAAGATATGTATGTTTTGGCTTGTCAGTACCTATTACAAAAGAAATATCCGAGAGAATTCACTAAATTTTACACAATTTCGAAAGCTGTGTTTGGAAAAGAAAAAAATAAGAATTTTAATTCAGAAAAATAAGAAACGAAAAATTCACAAAGATGGAATCCCAATGCGCCCAGTTCTTTCAATGATAAATACAGCTCAATACAATTTTGCTAAAAAGTTGGAAAGATTATAGAAACCATTAGAATGCAAAGATACAGTTAACTTCTTGTAAGATCACTTCGAGTAATAAAATGAAACGATTAATATCACGTTTTTATAATTTTGCTGGTTTAAACTGTATTTTTGAATTTTTAAATAATAAAATCAAAACTGATCATAATATCATAATTTCATTTGTTGGGTATTCGAAAATATTTTTGTTAATAACTTTAAACAAGCTTTCAAATATAATTGTCTGACTCCTTTTCAAATGGTTCTTCCAACTTTGTAATGAATATATTAATTTGATTAACCCTCTCTTGAGGTTTCAATTCAAATGAATCTCTCCAGAGATTAGTTTCAAAATATTATCAATAGTAAAAACTCAAAGGAATTCTAATGCAAAACTTTATTCAATTGATTCACAAAGATCTTTCGGAATTGTACAATGTTTAATTAACGATGGAGGATTCCAAGATATTAGTCGGTATATAAAATTATAATGTTAATGAGTATGTTTTTGTTTTAGTTCAGTGGCCTTCAACCTTTTTTAGACTAATGCCCACTTTTGCTTCATTCCCATCTATAATAAAAAACTACCGCCCACCAAAACTTGAAAAAATATTAGATCCAAATACTATTTATTGACAAAAGAATACTATTTATTGACAATATCTACAAAACTAGTACAGTAGTTGAAAGAGTTAATGAGATCCATGTGCTTGGTGTTTCGATGCCAAATGCGCAAGGAATCCACGATAACGACCAATCATCACAGGAGCTCCATCGGTTGCGTAGGCAACAATGTTGTTAAAATGAATATGTTTCGTGTCAAGAAATGTTTTCAAAGTGGTAAAGATTGATATTCCTCTAGTATCGATGTGTAATTTTTCGGCGAACAACATTTCCTCTTGAAGTTTATGGTCTTTATCAAAATACCTGACATATCCCATTAGCAAAGTTTCATTCCCAGGCAGCGTATATTCATCCGTTTGCAATGAAAATTGAGTAACCCGCAAGATTGTAACCAGTTGCTCTTCAACATCTAGTGCCATTTCATCAATACGTCTCTGAACAGATGTATCGCTTAATGGTAAAACTTTGATGACTTCGGTTGGATCCTGGTGCATCACAGTGCTAATAATTTCTCGCACTGCTGGTAAGATTAGTGTTTCAGCAATATTGTGAGGTTTACTACACTTTGCTATCAGTTGAAAATTTGGTAGGAGGTAACTAGTCCATCTACTACTTTTGCGTTACCTTTTTGAAACATTGTGGTAATTCTTTGTCGTTTTTTGAATTGTTCATACAATGTTTTAAAATACTCCAATGATTTATCTTTTTTTGTCTGAATGCATTGCATTTAAATGTGCTCGAAGGCATGATGGCTTCATGGCTTCATTTGAAAATGTTTGCTTACAAATAAGGTACATTGGGATTTGATTGTCATTTGGAGCTTGAATAAAGCCATACGAGAGATACTCCAATGAATATTGCCGAGAATATTTTTTCTTTGATGGCATACCCATATTTAATGCTAGATAATTAAATGCCAACAAATTGATTTTTAAAAATGTATTATTCCAATCTCGTAGTGTGTGGTTGATTAAATATTGACTAATTAGTCAATATTTAATCAACCAAGCATCAAATCATTTTTTAATGCATGAGAATGACATGATCAGTGTGAAGTTTTAATAAAGACGAGAGAAGTTAATAGGAATTTATTTCATTCTATTTACTAAAACGAAAAGGCTTTATATTTTCAATTCTCCTTAAGCAAGGAATAATTGTTAATGAA
>MQRK01248412.1:6111-17589 GCA_001938485.1 Girardia tigrina
TTCTATTTATATTGGTTGTGTAAAAAAAGAAAATACAAAAGTTCCTCAAAAAATATTTGTTTAAAAAATTCTAATTGTTATAAAAATAAATTTTGGTGTTCGTTATAATGTCTTGTGAGTAAGAATCCAATAGTGATAATAATAAATATTCGAATATTCGTAAATTCCTCAGCTTATTTCAATGGAAGTATTCAAAAAAAATTGTGAAACCTCCTGCTGAATCAGAGTATAATTCGATAGAATATGCAAAAAGTGGAGGGAGACTATGAAAGAATTCTCGCACTTGTTTAAGGAAATGAATAAATTTCAAATTTTTATTTTTAATTTTTTCAAAAAACATTTTATTCGGTTTACTGATCCCAAATTATCATTTTATTAAACAATAATAAATAAGTAAAATCGAAAAAAATATCATTTATTATTCTATGACATTCCATTTTCTGAAGCATTTTATACCCGTGATACAATAAGATCAAGTAAGTCCTACCAAAAATATATCCATAATATATGTACAGTTGAACCTGTCTAATCTGTCCCTCTTTAATCCGACAGGTCCGAAAATCCCCATTTTTTAATCACGGTATTTGTTCTGACTTTCTCTATTCCGGCAAACTGTATATTCCGGCATATTTTAAAATCACGGGTCATGTTGGTATAGCCAGGTTCTACTGTAATAATTATCAAGATTATTTATTTTATTTTATTTTTATTATGATAATATTAATAATATTAATTCAAAGTTACTTATATATAATTAATACTTTGGGATATTTTTTGTGAAATAATCTTGATGAAAAAGAATAATGTCGATGGAATTGAAAAGTAAAATTTATTGTTTAACAAAATAATATATTGTCGAGTCTGGGACACATAGGGGGGGGTGAATTTCTGGCAGGGAAATTATCGGCTCGTGCAGATCTTAGGTCGACCAGAGAGGGGATAAATGAAGCTGATTAATTTTATTCGTGAGAATTAATCAATTTCTAGAATTTGAAAGATTTGTATCTTTTAGACTGGGAAATATAAATTATAAATTAAAATAATTAGTATATCCTAATGACATTAAATTATTCCACTAAAGTTTGATAAAAACAATTTTCTGTGACTTTTTTTGATATATAAACACAGTTGCTATTTTTTGTTTAAATATTTAATAAATCTTTTCGTATTCGTTTTATTTGACACATTCTTGAATGTTTCGAAACTCGTAAATAACATTATTTTTATATTGACACTTAATACTTAACAATTTTATCACATAATTTCTACGTATAATTTTCACTTTTCATTTAGAATTTCTTAAATTTCCGAAGGGATTTTTCAACTATTTTATTAGGTTTTCAAGTATGATATTTGTAGACATGATTACCATAAATTCAAAAATTTGTCATTTGACAATGACTTGACATTTTATTGCTCAGTTATTTCTGATTGATTGTTGCATATCTTGGTTATTGAAAACATCAATAAACTGCGTTTGGTAAACAGGTCGATTCACATCTTTCTCCATGACAATGCAAAACTGCATACTGTACTTATGACCGTGACAAAATTACAGGAACTTCAGTTGGCACTTCTGCATCCTTCTCCATACTCATCAGACATAGTCTCAACTGTCTACTATTTCTTCCTCAATTTGAACTACTCTTTGATAGAGTAAAAATTCGATTCCCAAGAGGCTGTAATATATATATATATATATGTATATATATATATATATATATTAGAGCCTTTGGAGAAATGTACCTGGAACATCACGAGTAAAAAGTAACCAAAAATTTATTATCACCGACAATAATTAATTATCCTCAAATCTCGCGCCAATCATTTTCTCTATTACAGTACCGAAAAAGGTTATGTCATCATAAAAATTCAAAATATCCTTAAATAAAAGACACTTTACTGATTTTATTATTGACATAAAACTTATTTTTTATATTTAATGAAACATTAAATAGATCTTTTGTTAAGAAAACAAATGCAATCATTGCAACAATAAAAAGATGAGAATTCGTTTCAAAAAATATTGTCGTAAAGATGCAGGTAATTAATTATTTATTTTAATTATCACAATTATGAAATTATTTCAATAAAATTATTTTACATGAATTACTAGTATATTTGTGCCTGTCACGACGGCCTGTGAAAAAACAACATAAAAAATTTCATTTCACCAAATGAACATAATTAAAAAATGAACATAATTAATTTAAAATTAAATAAACATTGCCGAAAAATCTCTCCAACAAAGAATCTCTGTGAGTGAATATATAGTGGTTTGATTGTAACCAGTGGTGTTGTCGAGACGGAACTCTCCGGAACATCGTTCCGGTACTTCCTTTTTGAACAGGAACGCGTTCCGGAACTAAAGGTGATTTCTGATAACGAGAATTACCTGATGTATTAAAAGAAAATTTCAAAAGAATTGCTGATTATTTTTTCTAATTTTTGACGAATTTTTATATGTATTTGGAAATGCACATTTTTATTTTTTTGTGTGTTACTGATTTATTTTTTTATGAGAAAAACGGGAAACGATTATCGTAACAGATCCACGATGCCATATTTGACGATTAATTCGTATCTTGGAATCGCATTATGATTATTATTATAAATAATAATCATTTCATTGATTAACAATAATTCGAAATTATGAATTAACATTTAAAAATAAGCTAACTAATTCATTTCAATTCATATCCTATTCCAAAATCGAATTGTGTGACAAGCAAACACTTTTTTGATCAAAATCAAGATTACATTAATACGTAATTTCTCTTAATGTCGTAATTGCTCTCAATTACCAAAATCATCCTCACATTCAATCAGTAGAAAGATTTCTCGGAAATCGTAAAAGAGAGATTATAAAAACACTTGCCAACATACAAAAAAGATTTGTTGCAAATATTATCAGCACGCCAAACCGATATATGTATGGAGTAGTTGCATTTTTCTATAATCTTTGATCTAATAAACTTAAAGTTTAAGTATATTTCATTTTCATTATTAATAAAAAATGTCTATTTTTTTCCTATTAAATTATAGTATTTATTTTATTAGTAATTTCAACATGAATGAAAAAAGAAAAAACAGTAGCATCACCGAGTTTTTAAAAAGAAACTACAAACTAGCAGCGAAGATGAGACAATGATCCAGGAAAACACAACATTGAGCCAAGTATCCAACACTTTTTGTAACAAAATATAGCACTTTCGGGCATCTAAAACCGCGGTGTAAATATTTCAAAGGAATGGAGTTCCACATCCGTTTCTTACTACGGTAAAGATAAAAGGTCGCAGTAAACGTCATTAAGAAAAAAATTTTTGAACACTCGAAAACAACAGCGCACATTACTTCAGAAAAAAAATTTAAACAGCATCGGCCAATAGAAAATGTAACAGACAAGTTAAATAAGGCGTCTATTAGGAGCACGTCTTTAGTATTTAGAACTGCTTATTATTTAGTCAAACACGACCGACCATATTCGGATTATTATAATTTATTGCAATGGCAAGAATTAAATGGAACAACTTTGGCGCCTGGTTTACGGTCCAGATGTACCTGCACAAATATAATTAATCACATATCCAAAAATATGAAATTAAGAATTTGTTCAGAAATTATTAAAACAAATGGAAAGATTTCGATTCTCATTGATGAATCTACAACATTAAGTAAAAAATATACTCTAATTATATTTTAAAATTCGAAATATATAAAATCAGCGAACCACGATTCCTTTTTTTGATTTAATAGAATTGTCCGATCAAACAGCATCCACCATTACAGAATACCTTTTAAATAATTTGGAAAAATATGACTTCGACGAGAATTATTTGAAACAAAATTTAATTGCATTTACCATTGACGCGAACTAGAATCATACGCGGAAAATTTGGGAGAAGAAATTTAAAAAATAGGGCGTGTTTTAGGAATAAGGTGGATAGTTAGTTCATTCAGAACTGTTAATGCAGTTTGGAAAATTTTAAAATCTCTTGCTGAACATTCTCATCAAGCCGCAACTGATGAAACTCGTTCAAAAACTGATTAATTAACTTGGCATTAATTTATGATGTTTTGGATGAACTTTCCATCTTGTCTGAAGCGTTACAGAACAGAAGCATAACGATAGTATATGCGGATAAACTAATCCGTCGAACTATTCGCAATTTGGAATCACTAAAAGACGTTAAAAAAGGAAACAAACTCATAGAAGCATCAGAGGCTGTTCAAGTGATGAAATTAGGAACATTAACTTTAACAGATAATAAAAAAATACTATCATTAACAGAAATCAATTCCTTGTAAGTTTCATTAATAATATGACTAGAGACTAAAACAGAAAATGATTTGATAAGTGAATTTCGAGTACTAGATCCAACGGAGTGGCCAGCTGATATTGGAATTGGCTATGGAGAAAATGAAATCCAGTCATTATGCACCAGATTTAATTTAACATCACCGATGCGATGTATCAATGCGTTTAGAGATTATATTGATACTGGAGGCAAAGTAATTCCTGAAGATGTAGAAATCTTAATTCGATACATAAATATTGTACCTTGCAGTTCGGCAGAGTGTGAGCGCGGATTCAGTAATATGAATATTATTTTAAATGAACAAAGAAATAGAATATTAATTGAAAATCTAGCAAATCTTTTATTTATAAAAATGAATGGCCCACCACAACAATTATTTAAACCAGATGATTATGAAAAACTTGGTTAAGGTCTCATCGTTCAGCGGATGACAACAAAACAAGGAAAATTCAACCACAAGATCCTGAACATAATCCTATTTGGAATATTTTATAAAAAAACCATTAGTGTTTTCATGTATTTTTAAAAATATTGTTTGAGTATCTACTATGCGTATTTTATAATTTGTTAACTAATTTTTATTAAACGTTCCTATTATTGTAATAAACATATATATACATATACACAAAATGGGTTTTCTAATGTTTTTCGTTTCCTTTCCTTTTTATGCTATATACGGGGCCAATCCTGGCGACGGGCGAAAATTGGGGAAAATCTCCTCCCTCGTCGTCAAATTTGGGACATGAGACCGCACAGAGCGGCCACCTACCCAGAATCGGCCCTGTCTATATAATTATATATACGCGTTCCGGTAAAAAAAATTAGCACAACACCAGTGACTGTAACCGATATGAAATAAAGTTTGAAGAATAAACCGAAATAACATAAAATGAGAGAAAAAATTCAATTGTTATTTGTCATTCAATGTATTTTTTGCTAATTTCATTTTATTGTTCAGGTATGTGAATCACATTTGAAAGATCTCATTAATCTCACATTAATCATATTTTAAATAACACACACATACACACTCTCTCTCACACGCACACATATACAAATAATATTTTTAAAAATGATAAATTGTATGTGTGAGCGTTACCAACAGACAACATTTAGTTAGTCTAGTACATATTATTTTTTCAAAAATTGTTTCAATATGGAAATTGATTGTTTCAAATTTTATTTCTAATAACACTGATAAACATAAGTTTTGTTTCCTGTTTGAAATTGCTTGTTTCTAGCTAATTTGAATTCGCTGATCATTAATTATTTGAGTGCACTGTAAATCGTCAAAAATATCAATGTAGAACTAAATAAAATTTTTATCTCTGAAAACTAATATCAGTACAAAATTCTAGAGTTTTGTGTTTAGTTAAATTTGAGTTTTCTAGAAAATTTCAATGTTCTATTTCTAGTAAAATTGAGTATTATAGACCAGTTAGAAGATGCCAGTTTTATGTCTTTTTAAAGCAATACTTAAAACATATTTTTTTTACAACTATCACCATATTTGGATTCAGCATGGTCGATAACCGTTTGGGGTTAAGCACCTTTGAAAAATAAATGCTTTTTTTCAAAATTCATTATCAAAATATTTGAATATAATATTTGAATGTAAAATATTTGAAATAACAAGATTTACACATATTCTCAATATAGTTCTGTAGCATAATGTCAAATCTATATATTTAGCAAAGTCTAGAATTTTCTTTGTTCTATTTTTAGTAACATTTAGTGTATAAATTTGCTAGCAAAGCTAAGGTATCTCATTTTTCGTATCAATTTACAACATGCCGAGACATTGCAAGCGACCACCTGA
The DNA here is from genome assembly GCA_001938485.1 of Girardia tigrina. NCBI lineage: Eukaryota > Metazoa > Platyhelminthes > Tricladida > Dugesiidae > Girardia > Girardia tigrina. The sequence continues at coordinate 12,250 of MQRK01248412.1, forward strand.
CTCTTTCTGTTACATATGCGGTGAATTTATTTTAAAATACGAGCAGTATTTTCATATCAAAATAAACCCGTTGACTACCGAATTTTTTTTGGAGATATGTTAATAGTAATATTAATTTAATAGTAATATTTAGAAATAAACTCCATTAAAAAATTCCTCTTCGTTCAAAAGTTATAAGCCGTAAACCCATATACGGGTCTCCGGTAGTCAACGGGTTAATGACCTAGATAATGATTGGGCTCCACACAAGTGCTGCACAAATTGTGTTGTAATGCTTCTGGGAAGACTGAGTTGCATTTTAAAATCCATACCCTATGCAATCCCAATGGTGTGGTGAGAGCCGACAGATCATGTCACCAACTGCTACTTTTGCCTCACAGATGTTTCTTGCATATACCCAAAAAACAAGATCTTGTATACTAAACTGCCATCTGCATTACGTCATGTGCCTCAAAGCGATGAACTTCCCACCTGTTCCTCCTGATGTTGATACTTTTGAAAATGAGGATGCATCATCGGATAGGTGCAGTAGCGATGAGGATCCTATGGCTGATAGGGAGTGTGTTCCTAATTGATCAACATATCCACATCTCATTACACAGAAAGAACTCAATGATTTGTGTCGCGACCTCAACCTCTTCAAGACACACTCAGAGTTTTTAGACTCACGTTTGCAACAATGGAACCTTCTTGCAAAGTACAGAAAATCTCAACGCAGCTTATCTTCCCTGTTCGAGAAGTAAGGCAATCTCTGCTACTGCAATGACGGAGTTTGGTTTTTCTCATGTGTCAAATGAATAGCGAGTGTTCATAGACAGCTCAAAATGGAGTTTGAAGGTAGGTCTACTGCATATAGGAAATAAATATCCATCTGTCCCTGTTGGATACGCTATGCATATGATGGAGACGTACCACAATATGGGAGAGTTGCTACTGAAGATCCAGTATTTCAAGCATCAGTGAACCATTTGTGGTGATCTGAAAGTGATCGAGCTGCTGCTAGGTATGTAGATTGGCTATACCAAGTATTGTTGTTTCCTGTGTGAGTGGGATAGCAATAAAATTGTCTACCGCTTGTTTCTTACATATTATATATTTAAATACAATGTTCTGAATCAAATAATTGAAAGCTTTTTCGGTAATGCCATTAGGATTGGATTTTGTATCTCGTTTACCAACATACATATAATTGGTAAAACAACGCTAACTTAAAATAGAATTCATTTAATCTCAGAAAGACAAACATGGACCACACATTGTGAATAGGATAAAAATTATGTGTACTCATAATAATAATAATAATCGAAAGAAAGTGACATGGAGAGTTATGATCACAGATCTTTGGATCCTTAAAATTGTCCTTCACACTGCACTCTACGACTTTATTAGGAGTTTTAAAAAAGATTTAGAATACAAATGATGTAAACGTTACATTTCATGTTAAGTTTTAAAGTTTCTGTAGGACGTATACTACAGTTAAGGTTGTACGATATTACGAAGTTAAATTATTAATCTAATAAATTAAAGTAAGCATGACTTAAAGATAACTTTTAGAAATTTATAAATTATTGGGTTGGCCAAAAAGTCATTGCGTTTTTTACTGAAATATTTATTATCAAAAAATGACATGGATGCACAAATATTTTTACACGATATACTGTCCATTATTTTCAATCACTTTCTTCCACCTTTCCGGTAGCTTCATTATTTCTGATTCATAAAAACCTTTGCCTTTGTCAGTAAAAAAGCCGTCTAGGGACGATTTGATATCATCTTCACTGGCGAATGTTTTTCTGTTTAAGGAATTCTGCAGTGATCTAAATAAGTGAAAATCCGATGGGGCCAAGTCTGGAGAATACGGTGGGTGCAGCAAAACCTCCCAACCCAATGATAAGAGTTTCTGGCGAGTGGTCAAATTTGTATGCGGCCTTGCGTTATCATGCTGAATTACAACTCCTTTTCGATTTGCCAATTCAGGACGTTCCTGTTGAATTGAATGAGCCAATTTCTCCAGCTGACCACAATATCTGTCTGAATTGATGGTTTCATTCCTCGGAAGGAGTTCAAAAAACACAATTCCTTTAAAATCCTACCAGACGGAAAACATAACCTTCTTTTAGTGAATTTCTGCTTTTGGGATCGTTTTGGCAGGTTCACCACGTTTTCTCCATGATCGTCGGCGTTCCACATTGTTGTAAACAATCCACTTTTCGTCAACCGTAATCAAGCGCTTCAAAAATGGATCACTTTGTTCTCGCTTCAAAAGAGAATCGCAATTGTCTATACGTTTCACCAAATGAATTTCTTTCAGTTCATGTGGTAACCACATATCGAGTTTACTGACGAATCCAAGTTTCTTTAAATGACTTCCATCACTTGATTTTGATATTTCCAGAGTCTCTGACTTCTCTTGTTGTCATATGTGGACTAGATTTGATTAGTGCTATTATTTTGTCGCTATCAACTTCAACTGGTCGACCGGAGCGTGGTACATCTTTCAGATAAAATTTTTCAGAACGAAATTTAGAAAACCAGAATTGACACTGTTGAAGTTTTAAGGAGTCACTACCATATGCAAAACATATCTTCTTATGAGCTTGAAAAAATAATACAACAAAACATGACGAATATGCTCATTTTGATTTTCCATTTCGAATTGACGGTAAAGTAATAAATTAAAACAAAATCAATTAATATTTTGTATAAACATAGTCTGAAAATTAAGGTTTCAGAATATATAATATGAATTTAAATTTTATCACATCCTTTTATGTTCTCAAGCTTTTTATTACGACGTACTTAAAAACGCAATGACTTTTTGGCCAACCCAATAGTATTATTTAATATTTACCGAATCGAGAACAACCATAGACTCTTCTTCTACACTAATATATTAAATAGTTTGTTATATTTAAATATCACTTTATTTGGAAATATATTTTAGTAAACAATTTTGTCTTCTAAAAAAGGTTATCACTAAGTTTTTGTACCAACGTCATTTATCCATTAAATAAAGAACTTTATCCAACTCTAAAACTAATGATGACAACAGATACAATTGAAAATTACAATTAAAAAAAGAGAATAGGAAGTTGACTAAGATAAATAACGTGGGTCATAGAAGAGCAAAGTTGCAGAGACAATTGCAAAAAGTTACAATTGCGAAATAGATTGAAAATAAAGCTTTACCCAATGAAATACGCCTTAGAGACTAAAATTACATTGATAAAACTAAGAAGTTAAAAGGCGATACTGTTCACATTGTATTTAAAATTATTATTTTCATGTTCTTTTACATATTTAGGTCAAATTCACATATTCGAGGGATTATGGTCAGCTTACCCAAGAAACAATTGGAATCTCAAAATTTTTAAAATTAAAAAATTAATACAAAAGCCATTTAAAATTAGAGGAAAATAATTGAAAGATAAAAGATATAAAATGTCAAAATTCACCAAACTAGTGAGAGTGGTTGACATTTCAGCGAAATAATTTTAGTCTATATATATATATAGTTCAAAGCTTCCTCTTAAATAATTCTAAAACGATTTTTGGATTGCAAGCTAATCAGGTTTATCTGGTCACGGGTGTAAAAACTAGTACATCTATACTTATTTGCAGATAATTGTCAACGTATCGAATGAACGATCTCGAACAATTTTCTTTTATAAGTTAAAGAATTTTAAAGCCTTAGCACTGCGGAGACGGATCGAAAAATTTACGCAAAATTAATAGTGTTGATAAAAGCACTGTACAACGTTGATTTCAGAAACTGTGTTCCGGTGACTTTATTCTTAAATATTCACCACGAACCGGTCGACCTACAGAAATCAGGGCTAATGAAATAAGAGCTCTAATCGAAACCGACTCGTCTTATACAGTTCGAGTTATATTAGAAAAAATATTGTTTTTAGTCATCATGTATTTTAAGTTGCTTTGAATTTGAAAGGTCGAAAAATTTTACAAATAAGTCCCTCACAATTGGAACGATCACCGAAAATTGGAATGTTTTAAACTTTCTTCTTTATTTCTCCGCTACAAAACTACCCATTTTTGGACTGCATTGTTATGTATGATGAAAGTTGGATTCTGAAGACAACAGGAAGCTTTTTTGGCCTGTGACAGTATAAAGACGAGCCCCAAAAATACCTTCCGAAGGCCAAAACTCATAAAAAGAAGTTTCGGTTATATTATGGTTGTAGACTGCAGGTTACATTCACTACAACGTCTTGGAAACGCGTCAGACTATTACGCCAGATTCGAACTGTTTAAAAAATTGATGATAGTTTTAAAAAATAACGCCAATAGAGGGATGCCAGACCATATGTTTCACTAATCACTTCACAAAAATTGAACGATTTGGTGATCGAAGTTTTATCTCATTTACTATACTCTTTTGCTAGACTTTTTGCAAGTGAATTACCACTTTTTCAAGCATCTTGATAACTTTCTATGCAGTAGGATCTTCAATAATCAGGACCGAGTAAAAGAAACATTGGCCAACTTCATCGAATCGTAACCAGTAAATATTTATGTTGATGGTATCAATCGCTTTGTAACTGATTGGCAAAAATGAACTGATTCTAAAGGTATTCTTTAGGGGTATATCCAAACCAAAGAACCTTATAGCACCAATAGTCCTCTGGATAGATTTTTTCTTTTTGTTTATCTTATTTCGCATATGTATTTCAGATTTCAAGATTCTTTTGACATAATTAAAATGGTCTATCCTTTTGACTTCATTTTTGAAAGTAAAATATGTACTGAAAATTATATTCATAGGATGAAGAAGTCCTATTTCTAAAGTCTCCATTCGGATCTTTTCGGTTTTTTTCACATTCATAACATATCTAGTACTTGGGTTTTGAAATGTGTTTAATTAGTATTTCTCTAACTATAATAGTTATAGTACACTATATGAAAAATACAATTAATCATTATTTTCGTTTTGTTTCTCACCATAAACTTGGAGCTCTGCAACACTGGTTTGAGTTCTTTGATCTTCTTAGTTTCCTCTCAGATTTGTTGATGACCTCCATAAATCGCCCTCTATATCCCTAGTTTATTTGAACATCCCAAGAAAAAATCTCAGAGGACATTATCGAAGGCATTCTTTCAGTCTATAAAATTAACAAAAATATTAACATTTTTTTCTCGCGCTTCCTCCTGTAGTTTCTATAAGATACTTATTGGATTCTTGTTCACAAGACATTATAACGAACACCAAACTTTATTTCTATAACAATTTGAATTTTTTAAACAAATATTTTTGAGGAACTTTTGTACTTTCTTTTTTTTACACAACCAATATAAATAAAAATAGATATAAATAAAAATATG
>MQRK01248424.1:12336-29332 GCA_001938485.1 Girardia tigrina
GGTTCCACATGATTTGAATGAAAATCAAAAGAACCGACTCTATGAAATTTGTTCTGCCAATCATCTTCGCAATAAAAATGATCCATTTCTTGATCGTATTGTTACATGTGATGAGAAATTGATCCTGTATGATAACCGACGTCGATCTGCACAGTGGTTGGACAAAGATGAAGTACCGAAACACTTTCAAAAACCGAAACTAACACCCCGTAAGGTTATGGTAACAGTTTGGTGGTGTGATACTGGAATCATCCACTATAGTTTCTTGAATCCAGGTGAAACAATCACAGTGGAGAGGTACTCTCATGAAATTGATGAAATGCATAAAAAATTGAAAACTTTTTGTCCGGGATTGGTCAATCGAAAAAAGTCCCATCCTTCTTCAAGATAATGCTAGACCTCATATTTCAAAAGTGACTCTTCAAAAGCTTAATGAGTTGAGCTATGAAACCCTGCTTCATCCACCATATTCACCAGATCTCTCGCCAACGGACTTTTACTTTTTCAGGCATTTGTACAACTTCCTACGTGAAAAAAATTTCCAAAACCAAAATGATGCTCAAAATGCCTTCCAAGAATTCGTCCCTTCGAAAACCGATGCATTTTATGCTGATGGAATAAAACAACTTATTTCTCGTTGGCAAAAATGTATTGATGCCAACGGTTTATACTTTGATTAATAAATTTTTGTTTCTGTGAATTTGCACGTCTTTGAAGTTTGTGTCCCAAAACCGCCATTATTTTTCGACCAACCTAATAACAATAATTTTAAAAATACCTTTAATGTGAAATAAATAAAAAATGTGATTTTAATTTAATTTTTTTAAATGTGATTTTTCGAAATCAAAATATAATTTTAAGACGATTAAATTGAAGTAAATTAAAATTTGATTTTAATTTTCTTTTTTTGAAAATGTGATTTTATAGAAATGGAAATGTAATTGAAAAACAATTAAATTTAAATGTAAAATACAATGTAAATTTTATAACAAACGAAATAAAATCTTTCTGACAAAATTTTAATAAAATACCTTTATAATTTGTACCAAAGACGAGTATAAAATTTAAATTCTTCAAAAATAAAATAACAATATTTATACCTATAAATATTTTTTATAATGGTTTGTGTAAAAAAAGGACAGTGCTTAGGTTCCTCGAAAATATTTGTTTAAAAAAACTTTATTTGTGATAGAAATAATTTTTTGTGTAATGAGTTTAAATTTTGAATCCAAACACAATAGGAAGTGCCAACGAATGCACGGTGAAGCGCTGGTATCAAAGGTTTGGCTATGATAATATCAGCCTGGAAGATGAGCCTCATGGCAGCCGCCCTTCGACGATTGACAACAACGAATTGAAGGTGGTCTGTTTGGTGGTCTGCAGCCGGTCTTATTCATCACAGCTTTCTGAATACGGGTGAAACGATCACCGCAGATAAGTACTACCAACAAATTGACAAAGAGCTCCGACGTTTGTGCCCGACACTGGTCAATATGAAGGGTTAATTCTCCTCCACGACAATCTCCGACCAAACACCGCAAAATCTACCCTACAAAAGCTAAACGAATTTGGCTACGAAATTCTGCCTCATGCACCCTACTCACCTGACCTCTCATCCACCAACTATCATTTTTTCAAGCACCTGGACAACTTCCTCCAGGAAAAATGCTTCAAAAACCAAAACGACGCCAAAGATGCCTTTAACGCTTTCATCGTATCCTGAACTCAGGAGGTCTACACTAGGGGCATCAGTAAACTTTTTTCTCGTTGGCAAAAATGTATTGATTCTGATGGTTTCTATTTCGATTTATAAAGTTTATTCTGTGCTGAGTTACATTTATTTAAAGTTTAGGTTCAAAAACCGGCATTATTTTTGCAACAACCTAACACAATATTTCGACAATTACACTCCCTACAAAAGGGTACAATTTTGTAATTACTTCGGTTTCTTACTAAAAATTATTTGAAATACCAATTAGCAATTCGATTGATAACAAAGTGCGATCCGAAAATTTATTTGGTGCTAAACAATATGTACAAGATGCTTATTGAGAGATATCGAAATCTTTTATATAATTTCCATTAAACTAAATTATTAACCTCATTAAATATTTTTTAAATTTTTAATGGTTTTTTATACATAATTAATATAATCAAATTTAATTAATTAGAAATTTTAATTGTTTCTATTTTGACACTATGTAATCGGGTATTTTGCGGCCAATATACCCGTCTTAAACTTATTTTATAGGCAGATAGATAGATTGGGTATTGTTGCCAATATATAACGCAAAGCCCACACATTTCTAGAACCTCTTGTTTACCAGTTCACCGCTCCTTATCGATTCGCAAAAGAAAACGAGTAAACTCGGCTCCCGCTAGGTACTATAAAAATTGGTATGATGAGTTTACTTGTCTCCCAAAAACAATGCTAGATTTTTTAATTATTCATTAGAAGATTAGATATCTATTTATATTATTTTTCCAAAAAACAGCTTAGGTGGTGTAACATCCCCTAACCCTAACCCAAAGGATGTGCAATCAAATTCATGTTACTCTAAGTTTGGTACTCATTATTTAATTTTTTATTCATTTTCTTTCAATTTTCTAGAATTTTGAATTTCATAACTAAGTTAGCTTTTATATACTTAATTATAATAATAATTCTTGGGACCCTGTCACATATAAAGCAATAAGCATGAAGTATTTTCTTAATTATGAATATTTTCTTTTACTTTCTGAAAGTGAGAAGTAATTAATATTTCTTTATTTAGTTACAAAAGTCTGTTAAAAGACAAATATAATAGAATAATATTTATATTTCATAACACCTGCTTTATCAATATATTTCTTCAATATAAAATTCGATCATGTTTTAAGAAATAATATTCAGTTTACAATGTTCAATTTTAAAGTTTTTTTCTTATTCACAATCTTCGTCCTTTTTCATCAATTAATAGTGGAAAGTCGAGAACTTGATCATCATTTGGCCCCCAGTATGATTTTCAATTTCATATAATAAAAATACAAATTTCTATTAATATTGTTGTTTTTGTTTTTTTCTTCTATTTACATTTTTTAATTATTCGTTTTTTTACTTTGAATATATATAAGAAACATTTATTCAAAATTATTCAAAAGATTTATTTTAATATAATTACTTAACTTATTACTTGTTACTTACAGAAAAAGAATTACAGCTGGATTCTGGTCACAATGAAGCATTAGAACGTATTAAAAAGCTCATAGGAATGATTCCGGCCTTGGATGCTGCCTATGCTGCTCATGCTGCAAAAGAACACAAAAAACAATAAAAAAAATTGTCAATGTGTTTATATTATTTAATAGAAATGAAATACAAATTATACAAAAAATAAGAAGATAAAATATAAAAATACGTTTTACAAAAATTATTACAAAATATATCCCAGATAATTTTAACTAGGCATTAGATTTTATAAATTTATAGATTATATATTTATAAAATAAACTTAAATTTATTTAAAGACCCACTTCTTTTTTATATGCTCCGGATATTGACTTCGTTATTGGGATAAATCGGTTTTTTTTTCTAGTTGTCCGAAAAAAATAAAAAATGAGTTATTCTGGCTATTATAATTTGTCTCAGTAACAGTAGCAAAATTGTTAAGAGAAACTTCTATAAAAAATATAAAAAAGTACAAGAATACAAAAGCTCCACAGTTCTAACTCATTATAGATGTAAGATTTATCCAATATATTTTCTTTTCATTACGACCTTCTCGGTCCAACTGTAACCACAAACGAGGTAACTTAAGTACAAATCTTCATCATTTAAACTACTATGAGGTAACCTAATATATTGGGTTGAGAAATAAGTTCCCGCCGTTTTTTGAAAAATTAAAATTTTATTTTTTAACAAAAAAGTTACTACAAATTAATCACAAATATAATCTCTGGCATTGTTCACAACTTCTTCCCAACGTTCAACGAGTTTTTCAATGCCTCTTTGGTAGAAATCGCCCGGTATTGACTCGAAGAATTCAGCCAACCAAACTTGCAGTTCTCCATCATTGTTGACTGAAACAATTTTCCCAATGACGACGTAAATGAGCTTTAAATGATTTGTTGACACTGGTATCCAAAACTTTTAATTTTTTCGTTAATCCAGCTGGAATCATGCCCATTAAGGTTCCATTTGCAACAAATTTCGATTTGACTTCAGCAGTTTGATGTTCAGGAGCAGAATCTAGCATAAGAAGTGATTTTGGATTAAAAATTGCCATTCCTCTTCTAAACCATACTTTTTCAAACCACAGAAAATTTTCACTGGATATCATGCAAGATTTTTCATTAGCTGATACGATAACATTTTGTGGAAACGATCTTTTTGGTATTGTTTTGCGGCGGAAAATGACAGATGCGGGTAATTTATAGCCATCAGCAGTAACACGTAAGACAACTGTAAATCGAGATTTTTCAGCACCAGTTATTGCGACGCGAACATCAGAAGAACCTTTTTGGTTAACAGTAAATTTTGTTACCAATGTGTTGAAGAGAATATGCTTCTTTGTTTTTTGAAACAAAATCCACAAAATTCATCATTTGCTGTTCCCAATCATCAGGAAGTTTCTGACCAACTGAACTTACTGCACGCACGGTAAGTGTATTTCTCTTCATGAAGCTACTAATCCTAAATGTAGAACCTTTAAAATCTTTAATTTTCATTCGTACAGTCATTCCTCTAGCTTCACTTAAAATTGATGTTCCGGAAACAGCATTTCCTTCTTTTCTTTGTTTCATCACCCATTTTTTTACTTGTACTTCCAATTCTGGCCATTTAATCGATCAAATTTTCTTCACAAATTTTGCTCCCTTATTTCCTTTGGCTTCCATGAGATCCTTCTCGTTCTTCCATCGTTGAATTTGATTGCGATGAACTTTGAAATGTTCAGCTGCCTTTGAATGTGAAGAATTTAGAGCGTAATTAACGGCATCCAGATTAAATTGCAATGTATAAGTCTTTCGCTTTGCACTTGACATTTTTAGAGTACCATGTTTTATGGTAAATTAAAACTAATTTTCATTTAAAAATAAAATTTTTGAAAAAAGCATAAAAAACATTATTAAAAAGATTTATTAAAAAATTTTAAAAAGTATAAAAACATATAATAAGATGGCACCTTAGAAGAAAGTGGCACCTAAGAACATAAAATTTCTGGGTTCAAAAAAAATTAAGTGGCACCTAAGTAAGCAGTGGTACCTTATAACCATAAAACAGGGTAGTCTTAAGGGTTGTAGTAATAATCAGGTTCGAATGCATTATTAAAGGTAATACTTCATTATATGAATGTAAATATTCTCGGGATTATATTTATTCATTATTTAGAAGGATCTCATCTGAAAAAAAATTCCCTCGGTGTATCATTACACAAAGTCTCTGAGAAAATAAAATTAAAGTTATAAGTCCCAAAAGAAAAATTATTCCTACTTACAAAAACATAAAATGATTGTCAAAACAAATATTTTCGTAAATTTTTGTAGTTTGAAAATAAGAATTAATGTATCATGAAATATTGTATTACTAGAAAAACTGTTTTCGAATTGAACTGAACTGAATTTTGAATACATAAAAGTATCTATAAGTTTATATAATGTACTCTAAGGTTACCTTGATTAATATTTGGATTGATTATTAAAAATTATACAATTTATTAAAAATCATTTTAATTGTTTCGTTTAAAAGGTTACAAACTTTAATAATATTGCTTAAGTAAGTCAGTAAGAGTTAATTAATACAAGTCAAAAAAGTATTGCATGCAAAAACGAATTTTGAGTTTTATGACTAAGAAAATCCAAATCTAGGGAAGAGAAATATTTAAGATATTGTATCATGTTGCGTATTTATTTCATACTGATTATGACTACCATCTACAATTTTTTTAAAATTTTATCAAAATATTAATATAATTTCCATTAAAAATATTTGAAAAACAAATAATTAATTGTTAATCAGCAATTTTTCTTCGAAAAAATACTTTTTCCATTCTTTTTATTAACTTACTTTCTATATAGGTATACATATATATATCCATGGAATTTAGAAAACTGTCTTTGAAGGCCTACTAAATCGATTTTCTTCAAACCTTACATACTTACTCATTCTCGATGACAATAAATGTTTATGTAAAAATTTAATCGAAAAAATCTTTTTATGATCCCAAAATGGAAAAAAAACTGAAAATTCGGAGTTATCGAAAAATATTAATTGCAATAATAATAAATTATAAATAGTTTATATTAATTTTTAATGTTTTTTTTAATTGAAATTTTTTAAATTTTAAATTTTTTGTTGGCAAAGTAGAGTTCATGAGTATACAAAATTTAATTTTTTGATTTACTAGTTCGTTAATCAATTTATACGTTAACAACTAATTTCTAATAAAAAGTAGACAATATTACAAAGTAATGAAATCATAATCTGACAATAATAGTAGTAAATTATTCGTGTTTCTTATTTAATGCACTTTTTTGATGTCTGAAATTATAAGTTAAATAAACATACTGTCGACTTGTAAAAATTTCTGTATACATTAAGTAATATCAATGTTACGTCACACGATATTTTAGATTGAAAATAGACACAAATTCAATTATTTACAAAAATAAATAAATTTTAAATACCTAATAAAACGTGAACTATAAATATCAGGTAAATTATTTTTCTCTTAGAGAAATAACTTTCATACAAAAACATTTATATACATATTATAATAGTTTTAAATTGTAAAAATGTAAAATCTAATTAATAAAAAGTCAATATATGTATATATGACCTCTGATAATAATCAAATTAAAGTACAATTATTTAATAAAAGACAGATTTTAAAACAAATTAAAATTTCATACGAATAAGTACGTTTCACACCAAATTAATAAATGAACTTTAATAAGTCTTTGTTTACTTTTATCATAGAAAACAAAGACATCATCATTAATACCATTAATTTAACTATTTATTTTTCTTTAATTTAATTTTTTTTATTTATTATTTAATAATTATTAAATTGAGTTTTATTGAAAAATTTAAATTACAAAATATTTTTTAAAATTTATTGAACACTAATCAATTTTAAATTTCAAATTCAGTAGCCTTTGTCAAATGACCTACATAATCAGTCACATGTCAAAATAAAACGGATAGCCAAGTAGAAATAATACACAGCATCACCTTCTCAATAAAAAAGTGTCTGATAAAGACTAAATAATTACACACACGAAAATCTAGACATGCAGACGTTTTCTGTCTTTCTGAGTTTGTGTGCGAAATTCAATACTGCATATTTGAGAAAAATGATTCGTGTGCGCATACAACCAATAGAATGGGAAGGTAGGAAATTTATGAATCATAGTTAGTGAATTGTCTACTTTATTATTGTATTAGTCAGTCTTCATTTTTAAATGACTAACAAAGAACTATTTCTTTCAAAATTGCGCTGAGTAAGAGTTTGAATTTTCTTGCATATATATACAATTTTATCTTACAGTTAATACATTATGTTGTGTGGATGATTCAGTACAGTTTGAAAGACACAGGTAGTGGGACATAATATAAAAAAATTAATACATGTCCTTCTTATGTGTTTTTCGAATATCATTGAATGAAGCGTCGATCATTGTGGCACCTATGCCTTTTATGGACATCATTATTTGACTGTTGGTATTGTTTGGTCGTTATAATAACTCGGAGTATCACAGCCAAATTTGATGTCCCAAACGAGGTAGTCACCATCAGTGTAAAAAAATATGCTATATCTACCTTAAAAGCCTCCAAAGTGATTGTGAATAAAAGTAACATTAATCTTAATCACAGTCAGCATTGGTGGTTTAATAGTAGATTTATCGAAATTTACTCTGTTACAAACGATTTACATCAATAGCAATACATTAGGAGCCTTTGGCGGTTGTGATATGGTATGCATTCTCATATCACAGTCATGCTAAAGAGCTTGTTAAATGCTATTTTTCGTCTGATTTTTTGTTTATTTAAAATTTCTCGGAAAATGTGATCGGTGAGCACAAGAAGTAACTATTTTCAAGTAATTTTTCAATAAAAATTTTAAATTAAGTCGAAAGTAATTTTTACCGAAAGCTAGAGAGCGGAACTAAATGAAGTGATGGAGAATATCGATGCTCATTTTGATACATTTATTAAATGGTGCAATGGTATTATTCATCAATATCTCGACTGATCTGTCATTTAATAGAAAAATGATGTAATTCCTTCAGACATTGATTTTTTAATACAATTTTTACGTTCTAATTCGATCATGCGGCAACTGAAAGGCGTCTGCTTAATAACTGTTTACATCGGTCACCAGAGTATTTATACCAAATATTTCAATTATTGCCATTTAAATGGTGAAATAATAGACAATGTATTAGATTTGCAGTGCTTTACATATTTATCGTAATTTATTAATTATTTTATATGGTATGTTAATTCCGCTTAGACGAAGTGCTTCCTGGGAGTTAATTGTATAACTTCAGTTGGATATGTGGGATCCAACAACTGTTAAGTTAAATGATGTCATGAATGTTTTTCATGGGTCTGGAGATAATCGCATCTAATATGCAGAGTCAACAGCGCGGTATATTCCTGATCGTAAACCTGGATCGGTGTACTCAAGTTAGACGTCATTGCAGATTTTTGAGAAAGTGGAAAACTATATGGAGGGTAATGAGGATAGATGCAGTATGTATTATATTAATTATGTATCGAAGATACAACCTGTTAGAGTGAAATCCCTAGTATTTTACGGAGGACCAATAATTTTCGATATTCATTGTAGTCCGTCTGAACTGTTAATGAAACCGAAATTGAAGAAACGAGTGATTTCATAAATAATTAACTCGTAATGATATTTATTAAACTAAGTAATGACCTTTAAAAACTTTAGGATAGGATTGCTGGGTGGAAGAATGTGTTGCCGTTTGAATATAATAGTTCAACTGGACTTTTGAATGTCGTGAAAGGTAATGTGTTAATTATCACTTAATTGAATTAATCACAGTTCAAATGAAAGAGAGACGTTAATGGAAAATTATTTATTAAGTCAAAGCAAAGAATGCGAATTCGGTCAATCATTTAGAGTTGTTACATAAAGGGGTTATTATGACTGTTACATGAGTAATAATCGATCTGAGGGCAGCTACACCAAATTTGATAAACTTTAATTTAATAAATGATTTAGTTATTTTCAATTAACTTTATTTTATCGTGTATATTATCAAGGTGACATTATAATATCGGTATCATTACAGTTAAATCTATTTTTAACGTTTTGTGATGTAAATTGTATTTAGATTGAAACACAATTTTGAATCGTATCTTGATTGCAAGCATTTGCTACAAAAAAAAATCTTTTATCCCACTTTAATTGGATCTAAATAATATGAATTAATAGATATGAATATTAACCATTATAAGCGAATTTGTTATCAAATGAACATTCTTATTAAATAAAATTAAATTTAATACATGGCTATAAGTTGCTCTCTTACTTTTTGAATTAAAAGGTAATGAAGGTGTTTAAATTATAGTTATGGCAAATAAATAATACGTTTAAAAACATTGTATTTATTTGAATGCCTGGTTATAGATGTTCACCAGAACTTGACATTTCAGACAAAGCAATAATAATTCAAAGATTCCTAGAATGAGTTAATTTGAATTCTGAGAATGTATTATTTGGGAAATCTACCGTTGTGCGTTTTTTTCTGACTTTACCATTCATATTAGTTGGGATAAATCATTATTATTAATAAGGATAAATCCTCCCTGGAGAAAATTACATATTAGACTAATGGAGATATTTATTACCACTAATATTTTTAACTGAATATAAGTTAAAATATAGAAAATTTTCTTCAAAACATTAAACATACTGCAGATAATGAAATCCTCCTATCTATAGAAGCCAGTAATGAACAGTGGCCAAATGATATTAGTTGGAGTAAAGCAATCTTTTTGGTGAAGTGACGATGTGGAGGCATCATTGTATTAACCCAAATATCTTTCAAAGAACTTTATCCATTGCTTGAATATTTGCAACTTTCATTCATAATCTACAATTTACAATTTGAAATTTTTTCAATAACAACAGCCTCCGCTGAACGTTCTTTTTCTATATTACT
This sequence comes from Girardia tigrina, assembly GCA_001938485.1. NCBI lineage: Eukaryota > Metazoa > Platyhelminthes > Tricladida > Dugesiidae > Girardia > Girardia tigrina. The sequence goes on from MQRK01248424.1 coordinate 22,513, forward strand.
CACAATCAAAACTTACAAAACATGACATCAAAGCAGAAATCGAATGGCTTAACTATATTGAACATTCACCAGGAATTAATGGTTTTCGTAGAGTTTTAGACAATATGGTGAATAACCCAAGAAGACTTATTAGAAATATATTTACATACATTTAAACATTCTAAACTTGATCTCAATTCTAATATGAATCATCAGAGTGCTTAACACACAATCACCATAACCCATGATTGTATGTGTTAGGGATAATAACCCAATCAAGTGTGTTCAAATGAATTGAAACTGCTGTATGGCAGAGGTGAGGGCTTTTTATCGATGATGGATCCCAAGTTCTAGAACTCAGTTTGTTTGGCACCTTTGTTTCTATCTCCTGTGTTTCCCCTTTGTACATGGAAGAAGATGAACACTTGCAATTGTGGGCCCATATGTGCTGGTCTGCTCTCCTGTTCCGCAACGTTCCGGCACTTAACTATAGGAGCCTTTTCCTCTCTTCTAAAAAAAACTAAAGTGTAAAATAATAATGTATTTATAATAAACATTTTGCAAAAAAAACAGAAGCATAAAATTCATCAAATTGGTACTTCGATAGTAGTGTTGGTATATCGAAGTTATTATTAAATTTAAAAGGAAAATCAAAACAATTAGAAAATTCTTTTAAAAATATGTATTTATGATTTACAAATTAAAAGTTTAATTAGAAAGAACTTAAACTTTAGATTTCAAGAATTTAAATATTGAATTGTTGGAGAAGTAGAATCTACTTGCTCCAAAATAATTTTAGGTATGTAAAAATATATGATTCAATTCTGACATGGTTAAATTGTTTCAATTTAAAAAGACTCAACTACTGGTAAATCCATTTAATAATATGAGATGTCCACTTTATAATAATTTATATAATCTAAAAATAAAAGGATTAGTCAATGAAATGACAGAAAATAAAGAGAAGATGCCCATTTAATAATAAAAAAAATCAAGTTAATAATAAGCTTAACTATAGAAAAACATGTTGTGCTTCAAAACACACAAATGCAAAAATTCTAGAAATCACTCGAGTCATTATTTCTGGACTAGATAATGCTCACATTTGGCATTAATCAAAAGGAATTTCCGATCCGGATTCTCTAACCGGTCTTTTTCTATTCAGGTCATGATATGTTTTCCGGCTACCAAAGGCGGACAACGACGGAGAGCAACATTACGGAAAAGGCGGTTCCGGCAAGCAGTCAATGGCACCGTGTAACCATGCCGATTACTCTGTTTGGGTAAGCGACATTGAGACCAGTCGAGTACTGTCTTGTCTTTCGGTTTAGATTTACTTTGGATATTCTTCTTGAAACGGATTTACTGGATATAAACCGTTTAGATTGAGATAGATCTGCACGAATCGTTCTAAGGTTTCTTCCATAATTTATATTGATTTCGATAGATTTTATATCAAATGATTATTTTATGATTATTACATAAAACATTCTTTAACATTTATTAATAAATGAATTCTTGTTATTAATAAATGGGCTTCACAGTAAATAAACAACAATTGCAAGCACAACAACGACAACAAGCCATTAAAATACAACAGCAACAAGCACAAGAGGCACAATAACAACAAACTCAATATAATAAATACAACACAAAAAGACAACAACAATACAATCTTCTTCGTGAGAAGTTCATTTGCCAGAAGAGTGTGAATAATCAAATTATAAGAAACCTTGACATCGCAAAACGTAGACTTTCAATCTTGTCGAATGAAGTCTTCTTTCAAGTTGCTGGCTCATGTACAAATGAGCAATCAATGGCGAGAAACTACAAGGAGACCCCACGAAAACAAGTCAGTACACTATGCTATCACTTTGCCTTTTCCATGATAGTAACGATAGATCGTATGTTGAAAGAACTGTGTGAGAGCGATATCGCGGATAATAACTAAATCATGGGAAAACTGAAAGAAGCTTTAAATATTACAGAAGCTTTCTTGCAGAAGAAAAGAAGGATCAACCTTATATTGATGAACATACTTATGTTCATATTCTAGGAGATTAGAGAGAGCAAACAAATCTTCCCCGGGTTACTCAAATATAACATAGAAAGATATGTTATATTGTGACCCTGTGGGTGCAATGTTTGCGAAACTTTATAATAAGGTCATCAATAGTAGAATCATCCCGGAAAGTTGGAAGCAGTTTTTCATAACTCACCTTCCAAAATCGGGTAAAGAAGGACATTATAATGACATATCCTCGTGGAGACCGATAGCTCTCTTGGAGTGTGCCTACAAGATCCTGGTAACACTCCTCAGAGATCAACTGAACAAATGGATAGTGGAGAATGAACTCTTACATCCATTACAGAAAAAGTCCAGGACCGCATGATGGCTGTACTGAGTACAAATTTCTCACTAGGGCGATCCTAGACAAGTACTACTCACAGTTGGTTGGAGCTCAGTTTCACGCGACAATGCTGGACAATGCCGATGCATTTGGATCAGTGTCAGTTGAAATCATCTTGAAACTACTGCGAAGAATCGGTGTTGGAGTGGACTCATGTGACTTGATAAGACAGCTGTACAGAGGCACAATTCTGTCCTCAAATGTGTAGGAGAGCAGATCACTCAGTATCTTGATTGCACAGTCCTCATAAATAAGTAGTGTAAATATGCACCTTCGAAAAACGAGTAGACTTGCAAGTTTATGTGCCAGGATCAAAGACCCTATATCTAATTGATGTAAAGTGTCCATATCATACGAAAAAGAACATGGCCAACAGCAACACTAGGAATCTGGACTACTAGAAGAACTTGGCGGAAATTTGCCATCGGGCCATGCCGGAAACCACGATGTTGGTGCACACTCTTCAAGTGGGTGCTTTAGGAACTATGCCAAAAAGGAGCACCGATATAATGACAACCCTGAAGATCCCACGAAAGGTGATACGACGAATTGCAATTGGCTGCTCTGTATCAAATGTTAAATACTCGGCAGCACAATGGATGTATCACCGGGATGGTGTGATCCTTAGTGGGAATCAGAGAATAAGAAACATAGTAATAAAGGATATAGAAGAACCTCAGGAATCGATAAGGATCAGGTTTGAGGACATGTGCTCAGACATGAGGACACCGATGATTTTGATCCAGCCGTCCTGGATGCACTCCTACAGTCATACAACTTTAGGACTAGAGTACAACAGGGGGTAAAGAAGATCAAGTCCAGGATGACGAATCATCTGACGACGAAGCACATATCTCCTTCCCATATAGGACACGGGTTAGAGGATGAAAACAACCCATCATGGGAGGAAGAATTGTCCTCCGATGATGAGTTGATAAGATGGTGAGTAGAAGTGTCGGGCTTGGCGGAAACGATCACTCAAGTGAAGGGTTCGGGGGAGGCCGTGAGAAAAGAACCCCTGTGAAAACAAGGGCACATGTTGAGGACGGTTACTTTTGCTCAATGACAAAAATAAATAAATAAATAAATTATATATATCTTCATACTTCCACAATAATTGACACGCTTCGATATGATCAGATTCATATTTGTAGTCCAATGATTGTTGCCGTTTAACGACTTCGCTTTTATACGATGATAATGAATTAACGACTCCGTCCAGGTGGTCAATTAATTCAAAAAGTCGAGACGTCGAAAATTCTTGACTTTTAAGGTTGACTAATAATTGTCTCTTAATGACCTGAATTAAACCTCCTTTTCCTTGCAAATAATTTAGGATCTTTCTTTTAAATAAATTATTAAGTCGCCCTTTTCTTTCAAAATCTTTTTCTTTTATAGTCCTTTCCTTAATTTAATCTTTCTTTATTTAGAATTTAATTTCCCTTAATTATCTTTTTCGCATAAATCTTTCATTGTTTTATCCTAACTATTTATATTTTTATTTAATTTTATTTTAACTATTTATATATGTTTTATATTTATTATGGTAAATAGATAAATAATTTCTTATTATTTATTAAAACAAAATTTATCTTTTAAAAATTTTATTATTTTATAACCTCATCAGTATTATAAATTTTATTATGTTAATAATAATTTATTTAATTTTTTTAACTTGGAAAATAAAAACTCGAATAAGAAAACCATTATTACATAATGCTCAGTCTCCCCGATATATTTTCCTTGGTTACTCTTAAAAAAACTACTACCTTTGTAAAGTAACTTTATCTTCATATTTGTTTATGCTTATAATATGTGGTTCGTGTTTTTATCAATATAAACATAGCTATTATAGTGTTATTCCAAATTTGTTTGAAGCTTTGTATAATCTATTCGTAAGTTCCTGAATCGCTGCCTTATCTTTGCCGATTAGGTCTATGTCGTCAGCAAATCGTATGTTGGTTATTCTTTTTCCTCCGCAGCTTATTCCAACATTGTCTAGACCGTCTATTGTTTCGATAACAATTCTCTCAAGGAAAAGGTTGAACAGTGTTGGTGAAAGAATGCAACCTTATCTTACTCCTACTGATGATTTAAATCAGTCGCTAAATTGCTCACTTGTCAACACTTTTGTCTTTGCGTCTTCGTAAAGGCTCATAAAAATTTTCTTAATATGTTTTCATATGTTGTGTTTATTCATAGTGTGCCATAGTGCTTCGTGACACTCTGCCAAAAGCTTTTTTGAAATCTATAAATTATGACAAATTATTATTTTGATGTCTCTGATTTTCTCACAAATCAGTCTTAGGTTAGTTATCTGCTCCGCAGTGCTGCTGTCCCTTCTGAAGCCTGTCTGCATCTTGCTAAGAACTTGCTCCACTTTCGGTGTGATTCTTCTTTGTAATACTTTCAACATAACCTTTGATGCGTGATTGATCAAACTAATTGTTCTAAAGTCACTGCACTTTTACTATTTGCTTTCTTCGGTATAGGAATGAGGATAGATACAGTCCATTGTGAGGGCCAAACTCCACTATTTAAAATTTTGTTGCATATTGCATGGAGAATGGACACTGTATTTTCGCCTCCATTCTGAATTAGTTCCGCGCTGATATTGTCCATTCTTGGACTTTTGTTCCTCTTCAAACATTTTATTGTAACCTCTACTTCTGATCTTAAAATTTCGCAATCGTGATCTTCGTCGTGATTTTATTTGATTTTGTTATTGTTTAATTTCTTATTTTATTTTATTTTGTAATTTTTTGTAAATATTATTTATTTGGTTATTATTTTTTTAAATTTTATTTTTATTGTATAAACTTATATAACATTAATTGTGATATATATTTGCAGTATATTAATATTTATATACTATATTTACAAAGTTCAATAAAATTAAATATTTATATTTATAAACCTTATATGATCTAACTCTAGAATGACAATGATATCTAGCCAATATTATGACTATATGACTCAAAATCAACTTTAACATAAAACTCTCGATCACTTAAGCTTTAATCCAAATTTTAAGCATTTGATCTAGGATGATCTTGAAATGAACTTGTGTGACATTACAGTATAAGAAATTTCTTTTAATAGAAAAAATAATTCCAATTAACAAATTTTTTAAACAAATAATAAATCAATCGATCGTGTAACGGGACAGCAATTGATTCTGCTAAGTCTTTAGTTTAGAACTGATTCGATTTATATTTTCCATGTCTAAATGAACATAAAAGGATTTATTCTAATTATCATGCTATTGCTTTAATGTTGTCTTATGAATACTACCTGCAAAAATCAGTGATAGATAAAAATAAATTATATATTTTATTAAAAATATTTTATAAATTATATATTTAATTATATGACTTACAAATTTCAGTGAAGTCGTCATATGTTTTCTGGATATTGTGCCTCTTGTACGCCAGAAAGAGTCCCACAGACACCAAAGTACTCAACTTGAACTGCAGTTGTCTTTATAGCAGGTATCGATCTTCGGGAGGGACCACAAGATTAATGACTGTTTCCATACAACAGTTTCTTCTAATAGTAAACTTATTAATATCTACATCTGGAATAGCTTCGTATTTTATTATTAGCAATTTATTGTTAAAACATTTAATTACAAAATACAAAATAAAAATTTCACGATTCCGGCAAACTTTTTCATAAGAATTGTAAAAATAAAATAAATTAAATAAATAAAAAAAAATAATTAAATTCAAATTAATAAATTAAAGTTTCTACATTCTGGTTGACGAAGAATAGCAAAGTTGCCACCAAATACAATTTAGTGGTACACTGAAAATAATTTAAAAGATAACAATTTCTACAAATAGAAATTGTTAATATAAATAATAAAATAATACATAAAGAAGTGAAATAAATGTCTTTACATCTTATATTTAATAAAACATAATGAAATATGAAATTAAATAATGATTGATATCATGAAGGAGAGTAATTTTTTATGAAGGAGAGTAACAAAATCGTATAAAGAACATAATATTATGAGATAAATAAAAACTGTCATATAAATAATAAGCTTTCTTGGATAGTAATAGTTGAAATAACATATTATGTCATGTTTTAAAGAAACTATACATGATAATTTTTATGTATGATTTACAGTTGTTCGGCAATATTGGTTTCATAATTTCTCTACCAATATGAGTTTCACGTGGTTAATACAGAATATAATTTCATATTCTATAATCGAAAACTACCTTATTTTATTCTTGTACCTACAAATTTTTACAAAAGAATACCAAAGAACACCATTATTTTCAAAAAAAATCTTTCACCCTATATACAGTCTGAGTCATATAATTATCACTTTTTTAAATAAAGCCCTATCTTTTCTATTATTTAAGATATATCTCTGTAATTTAGTATATATATATATATATATATATATATATATA
>MQRK01248437.1:15573-25842 GCA_001938485.1 Girardia tigrina
CTTCGGGGGCTGTGAAAACGGCCTTTCAAGAATTCATTGACTCTCGTGAATCAGTGTTTTATACTAAAGGGTTAAATGTGTTACCATTGAAATGGCAACAGTGTGTTGACAACATGGGATATTTTGATTAAAAATAAAATGTTATTATTTAAAAAAATTCGATTTACATTTTACTTTAATTTTGACCCGTTTCATATCGAACAACCTAATAGTTAAGTATAGTGAGTTGTCGAGAGACTTCTTGTTATTCAATTGCCAAGAAATTTTTCCCACATGCTGTTCTCATCAAATCTCCTCAAATGCGAGGGTAGGCAAACTGAAAATTATCATTTATTCTTTTTCCGTACATTAAGTGATCGAAAGTGAAGGTTGTGGACAGTTATGATTTTTCTTTTGAATAATTCAAAACAATTTATTTATTTACATCGAAAAGTAAGATCTATATAAAAGGGATAAAAAGAAGACGATGCGTTTCGATATAATAATCCCATCATCAGGTCAATTTACACTCTGTATTAAACTATCACATTAAAAGTGACTAAACAGTAATTAAAAAAAAACATGTTACCAATAAATCATTTGATTAAAATGAATTTATTTCATCTTCTTAACAATTAAGTAAAAATACACTAAACGCGATCGATTCCATTCTTGCAAGCCAACCATTGACAGTTATCAATTGTCGTTTGAGAAAGCAGTATGTTTACTCCATTTACTATCCTTATAAGGTAACGGAGACATATAATAAAATAACAATTGACAGCCAACCAAAAGCTAATCTTTAGATGACACTTTTCACAATCAATGCAATCAACTTAATTTTTAATTAACATAAATGCAACATGTGGTGTAGCGTTATCGTGGAGTAGCATGATTTTTTTCATCGAATGTCCATGTTGCGGCCGCAATTCGTTGATTTTTTCGCTCAGTTTCAACAAATGTCCACTGTAGCGATGTGTCGTGATTGTTTCTCCGGGTTTAAGTAACTCATAATAAAGGACTCCCTTCATGTCCCACCATATGCAGAGCATCAATTTCTTGCTATGATGATTAGGTTTTGGCGTTGAAGTTGAAGGTTGACCCGCATCTACTATGATCTTTTACACTGTGGATTTTCGTAATACACTCATTTTTCGTCCCCAGTTACAATTCTCCACAAAAACGATTTACAGCGGTGACGTGAAAGAAGTGCAACGCACAAATTTAGTCTTTGTGCAATATTTGTATGTGATAACTGGTGCGGAACCCAATGTTCAACTTTCAAAACTTTTCCCATTGCCGTAAGTCTTCGTTGCACCGTTGATTGATCGATTTCGAGGATCTTAGCCATATCTCTTGTCACCAGGGTTGAATCCTCTTTAAGCAATGCCTCCAATTCCAAATCTTCAGTTTCTTTACGTCTTCCGCTTCTCTGCTTGTCCTCTAGGTCGTACTCACCATTTCTGAACTTCTTGAACCAGTTCTTGACCGTGGCATATGAAACAGTATCAGCTCCATAGGTTTACGTAATTTGATCCAATGTTTCGGTGGTGTTTTTTCCTAAATTAAACATGAAAAGCATGCAATGTCGAAGATGAATTTTGTTCATTTTTGAACGTCTTACAAAATACGAGAATTTATTTTTAAATCAATTAATCAATTAAATCATTTAGTTATATTTCTTTTATAATAAATGAAGGGCTAAAAACTTATGCATCAACCTAATATTAAATCGAAATAGTGCTTCAAAAAAATTATTCTTGAAGCATTTTCTGGAAGGAGTCTATTCCTGTGATCACTGATTACTTCACCTGCCACACTAAATAATCGTTCAGATGGTACACTAGTCGGAGGTGATCCCAGGTACACTCGAGCTACTTTAGCTAAACTAGGAAATCTCTCTTTATTATATTTTCACTATTTCAGTGGATCTTCTGTCCATGAGACCACGGGTTCAGACAGGTACTGGCATAATTCTGACTCGATGCCTGCAGATATTTGTTGTTGCTCAGTGGGTGTTGAATGGACGATCTCATCAACACAGTCACAAAGTATGGAGCTCTCCGCCCGTGATTTTTTAGTTGGTGGTTTAAGAGACTTTGTTGATATGGTGTTAGAGGAGGAAATCAACGTAGAACTTGTTGAATGAAAATTCTCAAAAGTATTAAATGACAGCAGTACACTGTCATTTACCGCCGTCATATTGGACAAAATGAAATTTACGATTTTGAAATTCAATTGTTATTCTTTGAAATGGAATATTGTTTATTGAACAAAAAATTAATCGATGTACCTGGATTGTTTATTTCTTTATTAACGTTGACTAAATTTAGGAAATATATATGTAGATGTGCATTATAACTCAAAAAGTGAAGTAAAATTTAAAGAAAATTAAAAATTTCAGTAAATTATAGAGAAAAAACTGAAAAATTTCTAAAATTGACTTCATATTTCTTCTTGTTCTAAAATTTATTTTTTCTGCTTATTTGTACATCTGTCTACCCTTACAAAAACCGGCCAAATTATGGCCGGAGTCGGATTTGTAAAAAGGTCCGAAAACCGGCTCCGGTCGGATTTTGGCACTTCCCTAGTATAAAGACTTCTTTATTTATATACTGATTTTTTCTTGTAAAATTTTACAATAAACAGATGATTGTTTCTAATAAAAAATGAAATTCAACCGAAAATTTTTCCCATAGTAAAAATTCATGAGAATGGAAAAGTAGAATGCGAAATGAAATAATAGAAATATATCCTACAAAATTGATTTTATTTGTCGATATCAATGTTGAGATCATCTTAAAAATCCTGTCATAATAATAAAATAAGTATTTATGAACACAGAGAGGATTGCGTTAAGGAATTCAATCGCATGACAAAATCGAATTCTTGGGTCTGAGAGTGTAAGCAAAGCCACGATAAATGTATATATGATCGCACAGTCCTCGCTATGTTCACAGAGAAATAGCAATAATATTAATAATTTACGAAGTCAGCGAGAGTAGCGCGACTGTCCGGGCGAATCCTCTCAAGAAACTCAAGAGCATAATACGAGTATCTATCTGCAACAAATACCCCAATATTCTCGTCTCGATGGTGCTGTAGAGAGTTTACTGTAGAGAGACACGAAAGACAATTAACCTACCGATAAAGAGTCTTCTCCGACTCGACTGCTGCCAACACCAAGTATATTGGGTGAGTACAATAACTGACTGAGAGACTCTGCCTGACATGTATCCGCAATGAAAAGAATCTCATTATATCTGAAAATATCAAGAATCCATATAATCTATGTCCTGCGAACTATACCTAAACACATATATATTATGTGTACAAATACGAAAGTTCGTTTCACTTTGTCTTATATTATACCATCAATAAACTTTTTTTCTAGAACATTTGTCTGTATATATAATGTAGAGTGTTTTAAGATCTGAGAATCAAAGACCGCGATCGACCATCAAAGCAGTTTGAAGACAAAGAACTCCTATCCTTACTTGATGAAGATGATGTCCAAATGCAACAACAATTAGTTGACACGTTATGTATGAATCAGAAAACAATTTCAAATGACTTGCATGCCATTGGCAAGATTCAGAAAGAAGGACGATGGGTGCCGCATGAATTTACTGAACGCCAGCCAGAAAATCGATGAACAACGGGCGAACTTTTACTTGATAGGCAGCAACACATGTCATTCATGCATCGAATTATCACTGGTGATGTTAAGTGTATTTATTTCGATAATCAAAAACGAAAGAGATCATAGACAGACCCAGGAAAGGCACCAAAGATGACTCCCATGCATAACATCCATGGAAAGAAGGTACTGCTCTGCATATGGTTGGATCAGAAGGGTATTTTGTATTATGAACTTCTGAAACCTGACGAAACTGTTACGGCGGCTCGTTATGGAGAGCAAATAATCAATCTGAACAGTGTCACATAAAAGAATCAACAAAAATTATAATTTTTATTAGATTCATGTAAAAGGATTCATTCATCGTGATAAAATGAACAAAAGTATTTTGTCTCGTATTGAAAAGCTAATAATGTAAGAACATTTTGTAAGAACATTTACATGAAAAGGACAGTTCACTTGATATGATTGCAACTACAAGAAGCTCTAAAATTGATATCGGAATTTTTGGAAAATAAAGAAAAAGGACGACAATATGATTTGAAAGGAAAATTGAGTGAAATGGAGATTTAAAATGCTAGATTTCACTGAATGTTAAATGATCATACAGTCAATAGACCTTTTCCGCTTCAAGAACGTTGCCAGATATAATTCTATCTGCCGCAGATACCATGATACGACGACTTAATGAATTAATTGTTATTCTTATTGTAATTGCTGTGTACTAATACTTAACACAATTTTATATAATTGTTATAAGTGTCATATTTAGTTTAGTTATTTGTAAACTAGTAGTCAATGGCCGCAGTTTGGTACGTCGGACCTCGTCCAATCTCAGAAGTCAAACAACCAACGGCCGCGTTAGTACTTATTTGGGTGACCGATAGGGAAATCGCGGGGCTATTGACTACAGGTCAGGTAATCTGTCTGCTACAGGTACCATGTAAACCTATCCCATGGTCGAATAGTTGGCGACTAAACCGGCTACCTCACCCAGAGCAACCTGGGAGAAGAGGTATGTGTACATCTAGCAGGATGAAAAACAAAACCTAGCAAAGGCCGGATGAGCTCCTTGGAGCCAATGGCCAACAATACCTGGAGAGGAGATAGGCGCCACCAGGTTTCTTACCTACTGAGACACTCAAATATATATACTAACCCAAGCCATATGCTTGTGCATAATTGAGTGCACCTACTGAGACACTCAAATATATATACTAACCCAAGCCATATGCTTGTGCATAATTGAGTGCACCCACGGCCCAAAGGCTACGGTACCAAAAAAAATTTGTAAACTAATATGCAATGTAACTCGAATTAGTGTTTCCAACCCCGAAGAGATTTTAAAACCCCGGGTTTCGGGGATAGAATTTATTTTACCCGGGGACCGCAAAGAACTTTTTGCCAAAACTAGTAAATTTTTGTGAATTAATATTTGCATTGCATTGTAATAATTGCTTTGTTGTGAAAAGTTATGGCTCTATACTTCCGTAGTTATAGTTAGAGGTACTTATTTGCACTAATTAAGAAGTCAAAAATAATTTATTCTATTTAATAAAACAAAAATTATTCTTCGTTTTGAGAAACTAATATATTAAGTATATAAGTATATTTTTAGTATACCCGTATGTAGGAACTATGAGATATTTCTTTTTATTTTCACTTTGTGTACATTAATAAATGTTATAAATAATGTTTTCGCAAAATAAAATTCAAAAATCAGAGTCTATATGCATTTTTTTTAAAAGAATAAAGCGTTCTAGGCTAGCAAGTAGACTATTCCATCTTGTCTTACAATCTGATAACAATTTCGTCTTTGACTATCTCTGCAATTACGTATTTCTGAAGAATGCTTTCGTTTTTTGTTGACGAACGCTTAAACATTTTCACTACCTGACGAACTTTCTTGATAATAAGATGAATATCTGTCAATAGCTCTACGCTCCTTGAACCTAAGCATGTATCAACCAGAGATACAGACATTCCGTCTTCTTGGTCAGACTCAGAATCTGAGTCACCAGAGTTAGTTGCGGGCATCGTAGCATTATTAAGGCTGCCAAATGACTTGCAGTACATAACATCAGTTACAGCTAAATGAATTCCGTGTGCAAAACACAATTACTGGTCAGCCTTGATAAGCTTTCCAACTTTGCACATAAGACTTACACCGTCTGTAGTAACACATACAATATCTTTATCTAATGAAAGATCATGAGCGGAAAGTTTCTCTTCAAGAAGCTTTACACATACTTCCATAAACTCTTATCAATCCTAAATTCCAAATTTTTTTTCCGCGTGGACATTTACCATCATATACCTTCTGTTCCTTGAAGAAGTTCATTCATCCAAAGTAATGGAAAATTTCTTTCCGATCTCTTTCTCCTTTTTCATTTCACCTACTAATATGCAACGAATTTTTTAAGCATGCTTGATTACCAAGTTCTGTATTGTAGTTGGAGATGTTTCTTGAATTTGATTTTTTTGCACTTTTGATGCAGTTAATATTAAAAAAATATATTTGTTTAATTACAATTGATTAAATATTAAAACAAATATATATTTTTAATATTAACTGCATCAAAAGTGCAAAAAATCAAATTCAAGAAATTCTTTTATAATATTCTGATATATTATAATTCATGAAATATTTACATTTGATATTTATTTTGATTTATGTTTTCATATTTATATTTTCATGAAATTGATTTTCAAAATTGTGAAATTGATTTTCAATAATGTGAAATTGATTTTCAATAATGTGAAATTGATTTTCATTTGTGTGAAATTGAATTGTAAAAGGTATAATGTTTCGTAACAAAAGTTTCATATTTATTAAAAACAATATTAAGGTCGATTAATATTTAATCAATTAGAAGAATTAATGTTATTTAATTTAACCCTTCCTGTACCATGCTGTGTAAAGTGTATACATTGTTTCTAATAACTTAGATATCTCTATGTTATTTTTGATCATTCACAGTCGATAATCGATATTTTTCATGAATTTAGCAGATAAATTTCAATTATTATCATATATTGACTACTAACATAAGCAATGTCAATGAATATTTCTATTTATATCGATTTTAAACCATTCGTTTCTGAATGTGTAGCTACTACACAGCACGGTAACACGCGTATTTTTTAGCACGGTAAGGGAAAGGTTAAGCATATATTTCTATATTGAAAAATACAGTGTTGTACAGGTTGGCTCAAATGTTACCTAGGGGTTCAAAACTTAATATTTATTCAAAATTTTCTTTTAGATTTGGAAACTTCGATCCACTAAAATCGATTATGAACATTAAACAGCGATCAAAGGGATCAAGCTTTATTTCACGAAATTAATTGTTTTAATGCAAAGAGAAAATCGTAAATAATTTACAACATCATACGTACTGTCTGATTTCATGAGATAATCCTTAAAACCAACATTAAAGATTGATTTACCTCCTTTCTTCTATAAGATTCAACTGGTTCAAAATTGGTGTCAAGAAATAACTTTCAACGTTTTAATTTACCGTCGAATTCCAGTGAATGGCAGTTAAGATAAAATCATAATATGCGATGAAGGACATTTTTATAAAAATGCTCATAGGTGAAATTTGCGACCTTTTAAAGATAAGAATCATGAATTATTGATGAATGAAAAATTGTCCTATTCGGTGTACCAGGTTAAGTCAAAAGTTATTCCCGATGATCGAGCCGTCGATGGTAACCTTTATGCTGAACAATTACAGCGATTTCATAATGCTTTGAGCACTTACTACCCAGGATTGTTGAATCGCAGTGGAACAATCCTACAGCATAACAGTGCTCAGCTCATACATCACGAAGGGTGAAGCAGAAAATTCAGGAACTGCAAGGCATCGAAGTCATTCCACACCCAGTGTATAGCCCGGACCTTGCCCCTTGTGATTATCATCTGTTTCGGTCTCTCTCACATTTTTTACAAGGAGACGCTTTGGTTCAGAGAAAGAGGTCAAAACTGGAATCGCCGAATTTTTTGTCTTTATGACAACTACATGGTATCGCCATTGGATTAACAAATAGGCAGAAAGATGGCTTCGAGTCATTGAAAATACAGTCACTTGACTGTATTTCGAGGAATAATATAATCAGTGTCAAAAATTTGTGCAAATATAAAAGTCGCATAGAAAGAAGTCACTTGACCTCGGAGGCCATTCTTGGTCACCACTCAATGGTCAGGCACTAATGGAATGTTTCACGAAGCAAGGTGATTATCTCCCGTGATGTGTGGCAGGTAACCCCGTCTACTCTAACCACATTTCATCAATTCCGTCATCCTGTATTTCTTTCAGAGTAGGCTAGAAAAAGTTAGTGATCATGTCTCGATAACGGTTTCCAGTTACAGTAAATGAATTTCCATCATAATCTTCAAAAAAAGAAAGGACCAATCACGCCTTCTGTCCAAAAACCACATCGAATTGTTGCTCGTAGGGGTTGCATTTCGTATTATTGGATCACTCTAGGGTTTTAGTCACCCTAAATGCAGCACTTTGGTTTGTTGATATATCACGAGAGATGGAAATGTGTCTCGTCATAGAAGATTATTTTTTTAAAAATTGTCATCCTTTTTTATTTTTTTAGCTTACTTTCTATATAGGTGTAAATTGTATCCATGGAATTTAGAAACCTGTTTTTCAAGGCGCTTTACTCAATGGATTATCTTCAATCTTTGCACATTTACTCATTCTCGATGACAATAAATGATTATGTGAAAAATTGATCGAAAAAATCTTTTTAAGGTCCCAAAATGGAAAAAAACGGAAAATTCGGAGTTTCCGAACAATATTAATTGAAAATGATCTACTTATAAATTATAAGTAATTTATATTAATTTTTTATTGTGTTTTTTAATTAAAACTTTGTTAGCCAAGTAGAGTTCTGTCTATATAAAGAATGGATAAAAATATTAAATTTTTAATTAAGTAGTTTATTATTAAATCGAAGTATATGTTGAAGAAATTTAGAATAATTTTAGCTGATTTATTGCATTTGTATCAAACAAGACTAACGTTCCAATCATGTATTTTCAGAATATATTTTCCTCTAAAAAAAATTAAATGCATCAATAACTTGTCTACCAAAAATATTCGGGAATTGGGAAAACAGAAATTCATGAACAAATAACGTAAACATTTTTGTATAAGTAAATATACTTTAAAATTTTCATCAAAGTTAAAATTAAATTGTGAAAAAAGAAAATGTCATTATTATCATTTCTAAAGAAATCTTCCTTCAAAAATAATCTTTATAAAATACGATCAATGATTACCGCCTCTTTTGCCACATTTGTTCAAATGCGTCCGCTAATTCTCGACTAGATATTTCATTTTCATCTTGAAACTTGATGAAACTGTCTCCACCATGTCCTAGAGAAATCCACATCAAAGATAGCCGATCAATAATGCTTAAATCGATCACTACCAGTGATATAAATGAGTATATTGCTATGTTGATCTGTGAGCAATCGCTTCGAGTCAGGTGTCGACTGATGGTGACGGTTGGTGAGTACTCGGATGAAATTCTCCACCGTGACCTCTGCGCCGCGATAATCGATCTCGATGTCCTCCCCGTATAAATCGATTGGATTATATGCGGTGTTGTAAATCGATGCTGAACAATAGGGAATTTTTTTTAAAAACAATCTTAGTTGCTTGTACGTTCCGTTTCAATGAAAATTTTCGTTTACATATTTTCGATTATTTTTTTATTTCCATGTCATGCATATTCATGTATTCCCAATGTTTTACAAGTTTTTAATTTAAAATGTCCTTCATTATGTTAAATAATAATAATATTTTGATTAAAAATGACAAAAATAATTTAATTTGTAAATAACAATACTCAATAATAATAACAATAATCCTGTGAACACTAATTTGATATTTATGAAAAATAATTCGTTAATATTGTGTCTTATCGGTAGGGTTATCAAAAGATTATCTACAATACACCCTATTTAACATATATGTGACCGTAGCTGAGAAAAGGGACCACAAGTCGCTGCACAGAAAGCCCAGAAATCGCCTATAATAGTGGATTGGTAAAAAATGGGGCAAAAGTAGTTCTCTATCTATTTCAATAGATCAATCCATGCCCCTGAGTACAGTATGCATCATTTGTTGTTCTGACCTATTTTTTAGGCCTTCAAGTGACTGAGTGAAAAGGGACCACAAGTCGGCCATTGTGTTTTCGCTAATAAATCATACCAATACTGAGGAAAATACTTTTTGTAATTAGGTATATATAGCGGGGTTGATGTTTAATTTGAATGAAAATATTTACAGTCAGGTGAATCATTATTCAGACTGCTGCTGCTGTCTAAAACGCATTGTGCCAAATACGGATTTTAATAAACATGTTTCAATTCGCGTTTTCTCAGAAACGAGTTTTTACGAATATGACCATTGTAATATCTGTAGAAGAGTCAAATGATGGAATATCATGATGATTTTTTGCACAGTTGTTAGCTATTATGAGACCTACAATGTCACTTAGGTCACTTCAGCCTAAAATGGTGAAAATAATGATTTTGTGTTTTTTTTCAATTATAGCTATCATATTAATTTCTTTTATTTAAAATATTGTTATATAACATGAGTAATATATATATATATACTAAA
>MQRK01248441.1:0-10431 GCA_001938485.1 Girardia tigrina
ACTACTTTTCAAAATATCTGTCTTTAATTCCTATTAAGAAAATTGATTCGAGTACGATCATAAAGTCCTTATGGGATCAATGGATCTCTAAATATGGAAAACCAGAAAAGATTCATTCACATAATGCCTCGTATTTTACGTCAACGGAATTTCAACGATTTTGTTCAGGTATGAACATAACACAGTCACACTCTTCACCTTATTACCCACAATCAAATGGTTTAGTTGAAAGACTTTTTCGAACTGCAAAGGAGTTAATGGGATCGTGTATGATGGCGAACAGGACATGCGACTGGTCTGACATTTTAACAGAGGTTGAGTTTGGACTACGATGTTCAAATCAAAAGACAACAGGCCTTAGTCCTTTTGAAATTGTTTATGGTAGAAAGCCCATAGTCTTAACCACAACCAACAATGATGTTACAACAAGATCAATAAGTGATTATGTGATGTGGCTTAAACGAGAACAAGAAAAACTAAACAAATTGATAATAGACAAAATGAAAACAGGTTGTGGTTACTCAGCTGATATATATAATCGAAACACATGGTATAAGCAATTAAGTATCGGTGACAAAGTACTGGTTAGAGAAAACGGAGAGAGAAGATTGGGTAAACCATTATACAGTGGACCATATAGAATACAAAAGATTTTAAATAAGTATAAGTATAAGTATAATAAATAAGTATAAATAAATAAGTATAAATAAGTAAATAAATAAATAAGTAAATAAATAAGTAAATAAGTAAATATAAATAATTTATAAATAAGTAAATAAATAAGTATAAGTATATTCTTCAAGATAAAACATCACAGAAAGTAATGAGAAGAAATTATAATCAGTTAAAAAAGTACAACGGGGAATTAAACGCACCAATAGATTATGAATCAAGTACGTCATTAATATCCAGGAAAGAATCAATTGTCGAAAAGACGAGATACCCGATTAGAAGCACCAGGAATCCAGCACCAAAATATCGTTGATTTCCAAAGGGGGATGTTATATTATCATTTATGATAATTATTAAAAAATGAATATAAAAAATAGAAATTATTAAAAATAGGAATTTATATGTTGTTTAAATATTACTATTTAAACATTGTTTTTTGTTAATAAATATTGATAATCCATTTTATTAATCTTTTATTTAAGACTATAACAATTTAGCACCGTAAATATTCTAAAAAATAACAGCAATGTGTTAATAATGGCTATAGGAATATACAGCTAGGCATAAGATTTCAAATAATATCTAACACTAATGCATTTAAACTTATATAAATATCACAGTAGATAAACAAAGTATAAAGCTCAAAAACCGCCATTATTTTTCGACCAACCTAATATTATTTTTCAATCTACAATTATAATTGGATAACTAATTTAGTGAATAATTTGATGTAACTTTTCGATTTTTAAATTTCCTTATGAAGTTTATATTTTGTGTACTTATACAATATTCTTCTAAGACTATTTCAATTTCATAAAGAAATCGATATTCACTGTATTTTTTAATAGAACTTCAAGAAGCTGAAAAACAAAAAGAAGATTTTGAGAACAAATATAAACTAAAATGTAAAGAATGTAGAGGTTGGAAATTAATTTCTTTCTATATAATTCATGATACGGATTTCTAGGAATGTTGAAATCTATTTCCAGTAATGATGACGTAGAAAGGTATAAAGAGGAGATTAGAAGTTAGATATATTACATTTTGGTTTTTGTTTTTATGTTTCATTTCTATTTTTTTATTTCATTACAAAATGATGTTATTCCATGAATACAAAAAAAATTCAAGGATTATAAAAGTTATAAAATCGTTTTTATATCTAAGATTTTCCCTTTAAAATTAATTGTTCAATAAATTTAGTTTTAATCTATTCAATTTTTTTATTTTATACTTTGTAGAAATATAAAGAATTTCTTATGCTTTCCATTAAATTATAGAGCCTATCAAAATCATAGGCTCAAAATCATAGAGCCTTGTTCCTGATTCTAGATTCTAGATTTCTTTTAAAATGTATTGGACAGTCTCTTGCTAGTTACCATCTATTGATTATATAATTATTTTTATTGCCTCAAATCCTTAATGATTTTGAGGAATATTTTAAATTGTTTGAATGTGTAAATGTATGGATGCTGTATGTTGATTTAAGTATGTTGAATGGTGATTCTCCCACCCAGATGGAAATTAGTATTTTTTATTTAAATTTAAAGTGATTGACTATACGAACATAATTAAAATAATCATTTTATAAGTTCATATTTTTAATTTCAGAAATAAAAAATTTCAGAATAAAGAGCAAAATAATAATATTAACAACATCACAATTTGAATGCAAACATTTATTGACAAAACAAACAGATTCTTCACAACAATTTTCAGAGGTCATCTTTCTTTGATTGATATAATTTTTGATTATATATTCAAATCTAAAAAAACAATGAATGGGAGATTTTTTAATATTAATTTTTAATTTCTTAAATTTAATTGGCATTATGTAATTTTTAAAACGAACATTAATTTTTAAAATATATTAAATTTAATAAGTTAAAATCGTTTACTAAAAATATTATTAAAATTCAGAATTATCAAACTTTAATTAATTAGTACTTAAAATTAATTTCATTAGATTCAAATAATCAATCAATAAACATATCAATCCCATCTGAGTAAGAGAGTCACAAATCTAAACATCATACAAACAACAAACTTACAACATTCCAATTTATCCCTCACAAATAAGAAATATCTTCATTTCAATATTTTAGTAGTTAATATTTTTAAACATGAAAGCTATATATATATATATATATATATATATATATATATATAATTTTGTTAAAGCTTTTTTAAGAAATTAAGAATTTAAGTATATGCTTCGGAAATTCTTCTTCCATCATCAGCAATTATATTTTTAGTCACCATTTTAGTGGCACTTTTTATGAGGGTATTGTAAGGTATGTCTGGAATTATAAATCTTTGTATGAAATGTTTTTTGTAATTGTATGATGTGATTTAAAATGTGACCTCTCCCAAACAATTAGTATTTTTGAGAACTGTCATAAAATAAAATTTATTCATTTTAGTTTTATGAATTTCTTAAAAGACAATTTGTTTAAATAGTGGTTGTTTCTAGCAGAGTTTTAAATATACAATCAAAGACTGATGACAGATTTTTTTTCATAAGAATAAATCTTATGAAAATCAGTCTTGTGTCCTTACTAGTTATTTTAAAAGGGAACAAATTATTTATTATTTATCTTAAACTTTTTTATTATTCCATAAACGTGTTCCCTTATCAAATATGATAAAAATCTAGATTACTAATGATTTCAGTAGTTATTTCTTATTTATTGTTCTTACGAAAAAGAATTTTTGATTATGATAATTTAGAAAATTTGCCAAAATAGCTATTTGCCACAATCATTTATGCCAAAACTATATATTTATATTCTTAATATTATTGTGATTTACATGCTTTAAATTTAATTTTAAAATAATTATTAGAATTAGAAGAAAAGATAAAGGACAGCGATGCCAGATATGACTCTCTTGGTAATATTATCTTTTTTATATTTTTTAATAGATTATATTTAGTGAAAAAGAATAAGGAATACTCAACTCTTATCGAATCTGATAAAGAAAAATGTAATTTTTCCCCTTTAATCTATTTATTTATCGAAATTTTAGCAATAGAAAATGAGAAACGTTTGCAAGCATTTGAAGAAGAAAAGAAAAAATTAAAACTAAAATATGAAGAAGATATTAAAGTATTAAGAGAAGAAAATCAGAGTAATTATACTAATTATTTTGAATCAAGTGGTTCTATTATTGACCCTTTGATGATTGCCTTATGAATATTAATATGAAATATGACTTTTAGTTGGCGAGGGGTTTTTCAATAACATAGTTTTACAATGTTTTTTGTATCCAGTCGTCAATAAAAAATATAAGATGTATCATATATGTGACATAGTGTCCAAAAGACTCTAAATGTTCCGAAATTTAGAAAGACGTGAAACGATTTTGTACATAAAAAACGCTTTATTTCTTATGATATTCTGTGAAGCAGTTTCAAGATCAGTTCAATTTCTATTGAGTAAGATCAAAATTTCAAACGAAAAACCACTTTTTTGGTAAAAAAATCTACAAAAAACACTGAACGCACATTTACTCCGACGACTGTCTCAAACATGTCACCACAGAAATGTCATTTGTGTCACATGGTGATGATGTAATGATGCATACCATCTCTGAAAATATTCGCAAAGCTTTATAGAAATGATACGCGGTGAGCATTTGGGTCAAATTATTCTAACTGCCATACTACAGGACTAAGAACGCGCGTATCACGTATGATACAATGTGACTGAAAGGGTTAATTATTTTATATTTTTCATTAAATTATGGTAGAAAGACATTTCGCATAATTCGGGATAGTTTTTATATAATAAGGAATAAAAATGATCATTAATAATTTAATTTTGGTTTTAATTTATTTATCAAATAATATTATAGTTTACAGTGTTCTAAAGACAAAATATCGTTGAATAAGGAATAATTCAGAATAACCTTGAAAATATTGTATTTGTTAATTAAAAATTTTCCACCACATCGTCAAAAAATTAGTTTCTCTTCTTCGTTTCTTTATTTGCTAAAAAGTTTAATGGTACGGAAAAGTAAAATCAATGAGATATTCTTTTGAAAAAATTTTATTGAATTAAGAAGTGAGATGTTTATTATATCACTATTGTAAATATGAGAGCAAGAATGATTTTTTTGAAAAGAAAGGTGGGAAAAGTAGAGATGGTTACTGTCTAAGACAGATGATGTCCTCAAGCTACATAAATAATAATCCACGAAAAGAAATAAAAATTCAAATTTATTCTGTATACAATTTTAATTCGAACAATTCATTTTAATTCAATAATAATCAATTTCATATATATCATAGTTAATAATATTAATAACAATAAGTAGTAGGGCACTAGAGATACAAATCTAGAGGAATTATTGATTCATATTTTTACAAAATACAAAATCTGATCGATCTCAAAATAATTTTAGAAATACTTAACTTCAAAGATGCAAACTTTTTAAAATTTGATTAAACATTACATTTCCAAATAATATCAAATGTGATTATTTTCTAATTCGTATTATTAAATCATGTTTATATATTAATTAATTATAATAAATTTTAATTTTAATTCAATAAAAATATTTTTAGATAAATTTTTGTTTAATTATTTAATTTGTTTTTATTAAATAATATTATGTGATCCATGTATCAAATAATTATGAAACGGCCAAAATTCCTGTACCAAAAATCATAGTTGAAATCCGGACATCCTGAAATCCCATAATATTATAATATCTAATAATTAATACATATAATTCCAGAACTTTCAATCATATATTATTATTAATTAGTAATACGCCTGGATGCTACCGAACTTTCTGACTTAAACTCTTTCAATATTAAATATTTAAAATCATATCATAATACGTAGAAAATCGTAAATATTCTTCTTATATTATAATTTTGATGATATTTGGTATTGTTTTTATGTGTTTAGAAGCACAATTATTTCTTTCAAAACTCTTTTCTTGGCATATTAATGAATCAAATGTTAATACCAAATGAAATAGTGAAAGTTTTTGCACCTGTATTATTATTTCTTATATATTTTAATTTTAAAAACTTTAATTCAAAGTGTGTATATTTTAAGAAAAATCAGCAGCCATAGAAAAAATGCGTGAAAAAATTAAAGGCCATGCTGAGAATCAAACAGATCAAACAGATATAAAAAGACTGAATAACCAACTAAAACATAAAGATATGGAATTAGAACAATACCATGCAAAAGTCGAAAATTTGAATGAAAGCTTTGAGTATTTATTTTTTATTATTTTCATTTATTTATTTAATAATCAGCAATCATATATGCATATTTTGTGTGTGAATAGAAAGAAACTGTATAGTATAATAATGTTTGATATTGTTAATGAAAGTTAAGAATCTTTAAAAATGGACATTTCCTTAGTATATTTAGTCATTCTCTTACATTCTTAGTTTCAGTTTCCCAAGAAGTTGATCTTTAACTTATCTATGAGAATATCATCTGTTAAGAGAACTCACACATTTGACAGAACATTTATTACATTCACATTTCTTATCATCTTTATGATGATCAATAGTATTACTTTCACTTAGATCCATCACTCAATTTTCAATATCTCCCATTATAATCTGAACTATACTTGAGAAAGTTATTTTATTTAGAAATATTTAATTTAAATTTTATTAGCTAAAATAAAATATTTTTATAGTAATTTTTAAACATTAATTTGATTTTAATTATTTAAAAATTTACAAAAATAAAATCAATAAAATTATTTAAAAGTTGCAATAATAAAAATTTAAAATTTAAATATTAAATCTAAATTTAAATAAATTAGTTTCAGATTATAAGAATTAAAATATTGATCATCCATCTGGTTAGGAGAGGCACAATCCCAAATCAACATACAACATTTAAACATGCAAACACTACAAAAAACAATTACACACCGCATTTTCCTCACATCATGTATTCGACATTCGAAAATAGATTCTGTGGTTTTTTGAAATTTTTAAACACATTACTATCATTCTTATTTGCAATATTTTTAGGTTTTAATGGAAGTTTATGGTGTCAATTACAATATTTTCTATTTTTATGAAAATTGAGAATTCGCAAGGAAATATGGAATAACACATTCATAAGAATATTATGATTGTGAAAATTCTGGGAAAGTCGTATAAATTTTTTAATTTAAAATGTAACAAAGAAATTTCAAAAACATTTTAAAATATATCATAAATTAACATATAAGAAGTCTACGATTAGATTTTTATCATAAATTAGTAAATCAAAATATAGTCTTTTATATCCATTATTTATGCAGATAGAACTCTACTTTGCCAACAAAGTTTTAATTAAAAAATAATTTAAAAAAAACAATAAAAATTAATATAAACTATTCATAATTTATAAGTAGATTGTTTTCAATTAATATTGTTTTCAATTAATAATTTTTCATTTTTCCCATTTTGGGACTGTGAGGAATATTTGAATGTTTAATGTTTTGTGTTTGAATGTGTATGTTGATTTGGAAATGTGTCTCTCCTACCCAGATGGATGATTAATATTTTAATTCTTATTACCTAAAAATATGTAATGTTTAAATTTATTTTTAATTTCAAATAATTTTAAAATTTTAAATAAGTTAATTAATTTTTATAATATTTAACAAATAAATCAAATTAATATTTTTTAAATAATTAATTATCATTTTAATTATTATCCAATAAGTTTTGAGTAAATATTTTATTTAAATATTTATTTACCCATTTTCTAAAAAAAGTAATGAGAATTAAAACCATTAATCAATTTTGCTTTGAATGCAAATGTACGAAAGTTTTGACAAAGATTGTCTTGAGGACAATCAAATTGTTGTTTAAATAAAAATATAAAAAATCAAATTGGTGTTCTTAATAGGGACCTTAAAAAGTTTTTTTCGATCAAAGTTTCACATAATCATTTGTTGTCATCGAGAATGGTGAGTGTGTAGAGATTGAAGAAAATTGATTGAGTAAAAAGCCTTCAAAAATAGGTTTTTAAATTTTATGGATGCATATTTATATATAGAAAGTAAACTAATAGAAAGAATGGAAAAATAAAAAATTAGTATAAAATAATTTAAATTAAAGATGGTAATGGATTTCGATATAAAGGTTTTGGTAAATGAAAATAAAAACTTAATAAGTTAGAAATAAAAGTTTTAAAAATGTCAACTTCTGATTTTTCAAATGAGGATTATAATTTTAATATATAATTTCCGTGAGGTAGGTTATCACAATCACCAAGTATTTACATCGTCAGACATAAAGTTCTTCGAGTACCTCCGAGTAATCTTTTCAGAAATATATTTCTAAATTTTTCTCTGCTCTGGTATAAAGACATAGGTCAGAAGTAGGAAAAATAATATTATCCATGTTGGTCTTCACTTAATTATAAAATAACATTTATAATGTTTTGATTTCAACCTTTAGTCAATGACTTATTGAACGTACCACATATAAATATTTAATGTTAATTTCATTTTGAAACTTTAAACTATTCAATGTGCAACCTTAAATGAATCATGTGTTAAATATGATTTTTTTATAAAAATCAAGAATCAACCTGTGTTGAAGACATAAGCAATGATAATTAGTTTTCATATAAAGCAGTTTATTCTGTACCTATAAACACCTGAACTGAAGGCAATGTACTTTTAAGTTTTTCGTTGGTCACACAAAAATACGTATTTAGTATATTTATGACGTAGAAGTGGTATCGTTATAATTATGAAGGACATATGTTGTATGTGCGTTATCTTCTTTGCTAAGCAATGATTTTTAGTATTTCTTACCAAAAGTTTCGTTTTTAAGAACAAAGTATTTTTCGATTTACTGTGTTTTTATACGATGACTAAATTCCCACACAGTTCAAGAGAATGCGTCCGTTGCACGCGTAAGTTGGCGGCGAAATTTATCTGTAGTTCAAGGCATAATAATTGAACATTAATACCAAATGTAATTACATTAATAACAATAATTATAAATTGATATAATACGCTTTTAAAACACGAAGGTCAAAAACGTTATCATTTTTCAAGGAGAATGGTTACAGTATTGTATAACTCAAAAATAGTATTTAAATAAACATTCCAAAGAATAAGACACTCTTAAATAGTCCATGTTGGAGTAATGGTATAATTGGGCTGGAATAGATAATGAGTCTAACTGGTAAATAATATTGGATCGCTTGTTGGTCATGCCAGTTGATTATTTGTGCTGAACCGATTGTTTGCAAATAATTTCTACAGAATTTCATTGTAGATAACACGAAAGTTAAAAAAATTTGTGACATACTATACCGATTTTGAAATGATTATTTTTATCCATGTATGTGAGTACAAAAAATATTTGTTAGTATTTCATTATAATAATCTATCTACTAAGGAAACATAAAATAATGAAGCTTCAAATGCAATATCTTCCTGGGAAATGTGATCCTTAATAAATTTTCTTCAAAAATCTGAAAAAATAAATCGGACTATGTCTCAGGTTTAGTCACAGATGGTTAAACACTCCCTGGAGTTGTTTGTCTGATTTTAAACAATACATATGCTTATTGTTTTTTAGTGCCACTTGAAATCAAATCTTATAAAGATAAATGAATCTCTTTTTGAAAGGCAATTTGAAAATTTTAATTATTCAAAAACGTCATGATCAAACAAATGACCATGCAAAAGTGATCTTAGTGTATTATGAAATCTGTTATCACAGTACTTTTTCTGGTAAAGAATATTTATCGGGGAGTCGCTTATACAACATATATTGAAAGGTAATTTAGCTTTCCTTTTTATTTATAAATCTGCTTTGATTCATCATTTTGATCAGTTGTGTTGAGCATTTCAGGAAAACATAGTAGAAATAAGGATTGAAAAGTAAATGTTACATTTCGCTATGATGAGTTTTAGTCGATTGTGCGATATTAAAAGCGAGCATATTTTCATTTACATAATTAGCGTCAAGTAAAATATTTTAATTAGAATATGCTTATAAATAATTGCATTTTTAAATGTTCTTTTGCTTGAGTACTCCTATTGTCTTACCTTCAATAATATCATTTCTCTGTGTCTGTTGTTTTTTCATTTACAACTAAGTTATTTTCAATCGACTTTTTATTTATTGTTATGACAATTTATTTTTATTCTACCAAATTCGTTCATATTAATAAAATCATGTCAAAAACATATAAAAATATTAATAATAGCAATTTTTAGAAAGAAAGCAAATGAGTATGATATGGCTCAGAAAAAAATACAGCAGCTCCAAAGGGAACTTGATGATATGAAAAAATTAAATTTTATTGCTAAAAACCCTAATATTCCGCCAGAAACCATTCGACCTCAGGATCCGAAGGTTTGAACTTAATTACTTTTTCATATTAAATGTATGCAGTCATGTGCAAAACCCTGAATGCACCTGCATTTTTTATTTCAGTACTTTAAACAAAACTTTTAAAACAATTAACAACAAAGGTATATACACGGACTTCCATAATTGTATACTTTTCTTTCTATTTTTTACTAAGTCCAGAATTACTTAGGGAGTATAAATCGGTTCATAACTTTTAGATATTTGCCTGAAAGATAATTTTAAGCTCTACAAGATGATATGTATATAAAAAGTTTAACATTATTAATAGAAAAATAGGCGTTTAAACAAAAAATGTATTAAAAGTATACAATTATGATCGCACAGATACTCAATTACAGTAATTGGGATTTAGTAATTTGTATATCCTCCTTTTGCCTTTAGAAGAGCAC
>MQRK01248445.1:0-14217 GCA_001938485.1 Girardia tigrina
CTTTTATAATATAAAAAAAATTGAACCCCCGGCAAGAGAGGGCCGCGAAGCGGGCCGAGCGCGCTAGTGTTTCTATAATACTCTTAATACCTGTAAAAATCAAAGTTATAATTTTATAAACTTAAAATGTTTTTCCTTATGCAAAAATTCCTAAATTCTTAAAAAATAATGATTCGAATATAAATTAATTCAGTTCGGATATCATTTTAAAAAGTGCATTAATTTCAGAACAAAATGAATGAAAAAAATATCAAAGTATTATTTATCGCTGACTACTATATTTTTACCCATCTTTCACGTAAGTTTCGAATTTTATACCGAAAAAATTTCTTCTTTTGAGGTAATCATCTGTAGTCTATGCCAATTCCCCGAAATACAATTGCTAGATTTTAACAGCTAGATGCACAGAATGACCTTCAAACAATGAACATTCAAGTGTGGTGTTGATGTTGAGGTCTGTGACAATGATTAATCATGCATATAATAGCATTTTGTCTACGTGGAATTATCGTAAAATATCTATTTTCGTTTCAGTTAAAATCTGCATTAAAAAACACTTTCTTTGTAGTCTTTGAATCGGTTGTTTGAAATTGAAAAATATACTTTTCAGCGTCTTTTTGTTTCCGTTCAAAAGATATTAAATTGCCTTCTACATAAAAAATCAAAATAAAAATGTCACCTTTTTAAAATTTAATATTTTAATACTTGCGTCTATAGCCGTCAAAGCGAAGTTCACCACGTGGCATGACAGCAATAGCCGTCAAAAACAAAACAGTCGTTTTGAGACACTACGGCTATAGCGGTACAAATGCGCATTTACAGGTTATAGCCATAACCTAAGTAAAGATGCTGAATTAATCAAAATTAAGTTTATTTAAGCAGAAAGATTAAAACTATACTTTTAATATTCTAAAAATTACAAAAATATAGTGCTCATTTTTGAACCTTATTTGTTCCTACCGTCCATCAATGTGTTAAGTAAAGTCCACCTTACATCTTATTTCCATTAATCTGATTCTAACAGTATAAACCTTGTAATCATTTCATTATCCTCTAGTTTATTACTATATTACATATTAATATACATGTGTGTTCTTTCTCTTTTTTTAAATATATAATTATAATAGTGTAATCATCGAAAACGCCACTTGATTCAGGGGATACATTATGTTTAACGGGTGTTTAGAAATCATTTTATAGCAAAATTGTCTTCTAAATTGAGATTGTATTTTAATTTGAGGATTGTGTTTAGATTCGAAAATAAATAGTTGAAGACGTCTGTTGCTGAGCTTAACCGGAGATTTAATGAATCATTTTTATTATTTGTATTAAGAAAGATGATAAAAGTCCATAGAAGTTATAAATCATCAAAGTCCTTCAATTATAATCCCAAAACTTATTTATAAAATATTATTTGCATTTAAGTTTTATAAAATGTGTTATTTGTCTCTTAACCTACTACAAATACTCACAGAGTCCAGAGGTTAATGTATGAATAATTGACTTGAAAATTTTTAGTGGTAAAAATTTTATGAAATAAATTGACTTATTTTAATTTTTCTACCTTAAAACTTTTCAATATGCGTAAATAAGAATAAGTTGAATGAACAAACGGCAAATAAATGATCCTGCTTCGATAACGTTGACAATTTAGTGCATGTCATTGTAAGGTTATTATAAATTTTAGACTCAACTTTTAATTTTATTTTTTAGCAATAAATAATTGATTTTATCTTTGTAAATTTGTCAAATGTAATGTATAGAATAATATATCAAATCACATCTATAATATTACAATATGATCTTGACATAAAATTATATTACAAATGCACATTGAGAGTTTCGCACAGAAAACTTGTTTATAAACCTGAAATATAACGGAATGGTTAATATTTTAATCAAAATAAGACTCCTGCTTTTACCGGTGTTTTCTGAGAATACACCCGGGTCGTATAATTGTCAAATCGAGGTGCCGTGGAACTAAGCTTTCTTGCAAATAAACACTCACGATGTATTATCGGAGAATGTTTTTGACAGTAATGCTATATTTCGTAGGAATTGTACTTCTTGAGGTAATAACTTACATTTTGTGACCTTATTGTTTAACCCGTCTGTTTTATTCTTTTAAAAACTTCTTGTGTTACATTATAATGTTCCGCTTTGAGCTCTTAGCTATCAATAAATCATCCAGATAGATTGACTCA
The DNA here is from genome assembly GCA_001938485.1 of Girardia tigrina. Classification (NCBI taxonomy): domain Eukaryota; kingdom Metazoa; phylum Platyhelminthes; order Tricladida; family Dugesiidae; genus Girardia; species Girardia tigrina. The sequence goes on from MQRK01248445.1 coordinate 2,205, forward strand.
TCTGTCTTTAAAGGTCTTATACCTTAGTCATTAGTTCTTGAAACGTACCTGGGACTGCCTAATTTTGTCGAAAATGCAGTTTATTCTTTAGATTCTTCGTTCAACTTGTCTTATTAATATGCATTTCCCTAGTCGATTGTATTGAAATACCCTTGAAATACGCACCATGAAATCTGTCCATCATTTTTTCTATGTTCGGCATGGATAACGCATGTCTTTCCGTAATTTTATTTAACGGCCTAAAATTCTAACACAGTCTGATCTTGTTATTGTCTTTCTTTCATACGCACACTATGGGTATATTACACTGAGAGTTCAGTGGTCTGAATATTTCATTCATTTCTAAGTACTTAATTGCTTCATCTAATTTCCATTCCAGATATATCAGTTGTCTTCTTGGTTTAGCATTTATGTTGCCTTTTAGTTTATATCATGTGTTGTAATAAGTTGTTTTAGCCCATATCACAGTCATCTACCATCAATATACATTGATATTGGTGAATTATTTCTGGAGCTACTAACTCATCCTTATCTGTTTCTATCGATTTCAAAGCTTTCCTTAATCGATCATCGTACGTAATCGTCATTCGATTTCTCTTCCTTCATTCGACACTACTATAATCGGAGTGCTTTGAAGTTTGTTGTATGAGATTGGAACGTTCTCAAAGGTATCAAATATGAATATTTATCTTGTTCCGTTGATTGACTTTTTCTTAAATTCCATTACATTATGTCTCGTTTATGGTTCAGGGTAAGACTTTGGTTCATTAACACCCTTTGACTAATTCTTAATAATCATTGTATCTGTATTGTTACAATTTAAATTACTGTTTATTATTTATATTAATAAATTTATTACAATAATATACAACATATATGTTTAGGTTTTTGTTAAGAAATACTTGCTGCATTATGGAGATTGGTTCTTCGTCATCTTGACAGGTTTTGTTTTTTCTCGTAGTTTCTGATCTTCCTGTGCCATCTGATAGCCTTTTCTATTCGTTTACGGTATTCATTTGAATTTCAGCTGTTTTGTTTCTTCTTTGTGTGTATTAATATTGTCTGTTATATGTCTAATTTCTTCTTTGAACGCCATCATCCCTGTGTCATTGGTGGAATACACCAATTTCCTTTTGTTTTTAAACATAGAATACGGTAAAATGACATATGAGTGGAAGTGTCATACAGCGCGAGAAGATAATCTTGGTACTGGACAGGACTTGAGATAACGTTGTTGAGATACATAGAAAAAGGATTATTGTCAAGAAATCATCTCAGTGCCCGTTGCCTGCTAACCATCAATACGAATGTCATTTGACTAGCCTTGAAGAGGCGATTTCAAAGGTATATAGACTCACCAAGTTTTACACTTTGTTTAGCAGCTAATCCCGATATTTACCTATTTTCAGTTCTGCCATGAATCTCCAAGCTTGAGTTTGAATTTCAGAGAGTGGTAAATTTGTCGAAATCTGACCTCACTAACTTTAAATTTTTAATATTTATTTTAATAAATAATTTGAAAGTCTACCAGGTGATTCCTTGGCAACAATCTATTTTCGAGATAACTAATCACCAATATATAACAGCAAGTCTTGTCCAGTACTCGGCCTTGTATTCCTAGTTCTTTCGATATTATACTTGAGCCTATCCACGGATTTGAAAAAGAAAAATCATAAAACATCGATATTTGATGTATAATTAAATTGCTCCAGGGCCGGTACCGAATTAAAGTTGATAATTTTGGCACCCCAGTTGTGTAAACATCTCATCGCTGGGGCGTATCCAATGCTCAGCCAAATAGTTGAAAAAAATTGCTAATAAAAAAATCTTTTTGCTGATACCTTGTTTTTTAACTATTTTTGTTTATAAACTATTTTGTCTCGTGCAACGTCGGTTAGTCATTTGGTTGTTAATAAGTATCTATAGTATTTTCAAATACTTTTTAAATATGAAAGCAATAAATAACAGTATAAATTACAGTAATAAAAGAAGATATTAAAATAAATACGTGTTATAAATGTGAAAATGAGATATCCAGTAATACTGTTGTTAAGCCGAAATGCTCACAAAAGCAGTCTTATGAGTTAAACAAGACTTAACAATTTGAAATTCTGAGTCTCTCTGGACCTACGTTGCTCATATAAATGTAAAATACCGTCAAATATTTCTACTTTATTGAACATCTTCGATATGTAGATCATTTGATCATTCAATTAAACTACTAGTTTACATAGTTTTTCAGTGACTCGAAACGTGAAGAAAAATTAACATTTGCAAGTTATTTGTTGTATTTTGATAATCTAATTTCTTATATGTATTTAAAACGTGTAAAAGCGAGTTATTTAACCGACATTCAAACTGATCTTTATCCGCCAAGGAAACACAGCTTCTTATAAACAAAATCGTTATTTTCTAACGAAACAGTATAAATGTGACATTAAAATTGATTTTATTAATAAATAAAGATCAATTTGTTGTCTATTTTACCAATTTATTCAGTATCAATAAAAAATTTAATTCATTAAGATTCGGAATTTATTGGTTTTGAAAAAATTAAAATTAATGGAATAAATTAATGGCAACTGGTAGGAAATAACGCTTGGATATTTCTATTCATCGAAACCTTGAAGAAAAAACTTAATGAGTATTAACAACATCAATACGAGTTTTACAACATTTATTAATATCACAAGCACATTCACTATTTGACATTTTTCTTGATCGATATATTTCTGAGTTCAAACTAATTATTTTAAATAAATGAAAATCTGTTAATAAAAATTATTAATTATAAAGAATCTAATTGGTTAAAATTAAATCTAAACATTTTTTAAAAAAGAACATATTAATTTAATATATTAAAATTTTAAATTACATTAAAAAATAAACAATACATTCAAAAATTATTTTAAATCTTTTTACTTTAAAATTAAATTAAATTATTTTTAATTAGTAGGAATCAAAGAAAATACCAATCATCCATCTGTGTAGGAGAGGCACATTCCGAATCAAGATACAACATGCACAATATCAACACACAAATCAAAGCATTCCTCACAATGAGCATAGACAAATCTATTCGAATTTTTAGTCTTATGTGGCAAGGTCTAATCGCAAAGTTATTTAATGTGTTAATAATTCGAAAATGAGTTATTATTGTATACATCAGTAATATGTGAGGTCAGACACGTTATGTTAGTATATGAGTCCAAGATCAATTGATCCGATAATTTCGTGTATGTGACGGTATGTCGCTCAATATTGCACTACTCAGTATTATTAACACTTGATAGCCGTTGTGTCAAATACAAGTCATATATGAGTCAGTTTACGTTGTTAATATTTTCGTCTTGCTCTCCACTGCATCGTGACTGTAACTCAGATTCATTCCAAGTATCACTGTTAGTTGTTTTGCAATATCAATTTATCTGACTTCAGTCTTGAAAATTTCTAGTTCATTTCTTGATTCGTTTTTAAAGAACATAAAATAAAACAAATATTTTTTTAAGAAATGGATAACATTATTGTATGATACACTTAAAGGAGTATTTGGGCAACATTTAAGCACTTTGTTTAGTATATAATTCCACAGCAATCGATAAGTAATTAATAATCACTATTAATAATGTTAAGAATGACTTTTCTTTTCATTCATCTCATCTGGTGATGCGCAGTAAATCCAGTAAAAGTGACCCATTCTGGTCAGTTTTATTCGCCATGTTTAAATTACGAAATGAATATCATAAATTTCTAAAAACAAAACAGGTATAGAAGGAAAAGAAAAGGAGAAAACTAAACTATTAATTTGAAATAAAAATAATTTCACAAAAAAATTTTTGCTTTTTTTATTCAGTTCTGAGTTACAGGGTGTTAAAAATGGAAGTGAACAAAGAAAAAAATCGGTACATTTTACAGTTCTTATTCGATAAAGGCGAAACTGCAAGCCAGGCGGCTGTTATTGTGAATGGTGTTTACGGTGCCAATACTGTAACAGCTAATCACACGCAATTTTGGTTTCGTCGATTCCGTGGAGGTATTTTTGATGTTAAAGATGCACCTCGCACAGGTAGGCCTATCGTTCAAAATGTCGATAAAATCTCGGCAATGATCGAAGTTGACCGGCATGTTAGTAGTCGTAGCATCGCACAGGAGCTGAAAATCGACCACAAAACGGTTTTAAACCATTTGGGCAAAGCAGGATTCAAAAAGAAACTTTATGTTTGAGTTCCACACCAATTAACACCAAAAACATGATGGATCGAATTTCCATCTGCGAAGCCTTCACCAAACGAAATGAAATCGACCCATTTCTTAAACGGATGGTTACTGGGGATGAGAAATGAGTCACATACGACAATATTGTACGAAAACGATCGTGGTCAAAGCACGTTCGAGCACCTCAAACGGTCGCCAAACGAGGACTAACGGCCACGAAGGTTCTACTGTGTATTTGGTGGGACTGGAAAGGAATCATTTATTATGAGTTGCTTCCGTATGGCCAAACACTAAATTCAGATCTGTACTGTCAACAACTGGACCGTTTGAAGATGGCAATTGATTAGAAACGACCAGAATTGGCCAAAAGAAGAGGTGTTGTGTTCCATCACGATAACGTCAGACCACATACGTCTCTAGTGACTCGCCAGAAACTCAGGGAGCTTGGTTGGGAAGTTTTAATACATCCACCATATAGTCCGGACCTGGCACCAAGCGATTACCACCTTTTTCTCATATTGCAAAATTTCTTGAGTGATAAGAAATTGGGATCAATAGAAGATTGTGAAAATCGATTACTACAGTTTTTCGCCAATAAGGACCAAGACATCTACGACAGACTCATTATGAAGCTACCTTCAAAATGGCAACTAATTATACAACAAAACGGTGCATATTTGACTCCAAGAGGACAATCCGAAACATGTTAAATAAAGTTTTGAATTTCACGCCAAAATAATGGATTTCTTTTTCCCCAACTTTATATATATATATATATATATGCAATAACACATTTTTTATAAATTAGCAGCGCTCTAATAAGAGCCAAAACTTTCTGAAAAAAATAAGAGCCGTGGTTCTTTTAAGAATTTATTTGGTAGTTTGAATGATTTAGTACTTGTTGTATTCTCGATGTTCTTTTTAATATTGTTTTTGTTGATTTTGATCCACATTTTTTGAATAAAATTTAAAATTTAAAACCTTGATTTATTATTATGTTTTTAAAAGTTAACTTAAATTTAAAAAAAATGAAATACAATTATTTTCAAAATCAAATTTAATAATTTGAAATATTATTTCTCATTAAAGATTAAATTTGGAAAATATCATCATAATATTTTTTCGAATAAAAAAGACTTTCAAACTCTTATTTTTCAATCAAGAATGATGTATTCACACGAAAGCCTTACTACAGAATGCTTAGAGAATGATCCCAATTGTTAAGACAATAAAAATTGTGAAAAATGTTTGAGTTCTCTTAACAATATTTATGTACTAAAACAATTTAAAACAGAAGACCGTGATAAAATCGATGCATTAGATTGAAAAGAAAGTTCTAGCGCTGTTCTAAGAAAGTTCTATTTGCCATAATACATACTAAATGTTTAAAGAATTTTTATGCAAAAGTTTAAAAATTTAAATTTATATTTTAAGGTTTCACATTATCTAATTTTTTTACAATATAACCTTCATTTCAGATATTACCCTCACTGCGGAGATTTTATAAGAATTTGTTTAGATTTGCAGAAATTTTGTAAAAAAAATGACTGTAAATGGATCTTGTTAGTCGTGGAACTTGACAGAGTGGCTTGGTCACGGCCCATTTAATTGACAGTTAAAATTTTGACAGTTAAAAAAGTGAACTGCAATATCATGAAAGTTTGCGTTCAAAAACTAAGAAAGATATTTTTAGCACCTACTAATAGTAAAAAATACTGTGTTTGAATTACCGTTTAGAAATTATGTAAGGAAGAAAACACTGATGTAAATATACATGCATTTAAGGTTTAAAACTAAATTTTTTTTTAAAATTTATTCAAAATTGTTTCATAACTTCTATTTTTTTGGTACCGTAGCCTTTGGGCCGTGGGTGCCCTCAATTTTGCACAAGCATATGGCTTTGGTTTGCATATATATTTGAGTGTCTCAGTAGGCAAGGAACCTGGTGGCGCCTATCTCCTCTCCAGGTATGAATGGCCGTTGACTCCAAGGAGCTCATCCGCCCTTTGCTAGGTTTTGTTTATCATCCTGCCAGGTGTCCACACACCTCTTCAACCAGGTTGCTCTGGGTGAAGCAACCAGTTTAGTAGCCAACTATTCGACCATAGGACAGATACTACAGGTTTACATGGTACCTGTAGCAGACTGATTGCCTGACCTGACCTGAATGGCCCCGTGATTTCCCTATCGGTTACCCAAATAAGTACTAACGCGGCCGTTGGTTGCTTGACTTCGGAGATCGGACGAGATCCGACGTACCCAACTGCGGTCATTGACTATTTCTATTTAAATATATAAATTTTTATCACTGTAAAAATATTTTTATTTATAAATAAATATTTAATATTTAATGGTTTTCTTATCATTTTTAATTTTTAAAATATTTAAAAAACACATTAAAAACATATTTTATTTTTAAATATGTATTTGATTTTTTTAAAAATTGTTTGATTATATCATTTTTAATTTTAAAATATTTGATAAGCATTTAACATAAAAATATTTTAACTTTTAAATTAAAAAAATAATAAATTATTTTGGCGAGATGAAAATTTAAATTAACCCCTCATAATAACAATATGTAAACTAGTTTTGTTTAATTAAATTTCTGAGGAGCACTTCCATTTTTCTTGCACAAATCAATAATACCAAAATAAATTGAAAATATAAATATGTAGTTTAATTAAATGTAAATTTTATTATTTTTTAAATTTTGTATTTCGTATTTTTTAAACTATATTAAGTTATTGAAACTTCTCTTAAAATATTTTTTATATTTTTTATTTAACGGATCTTAATATTTAATTTTGTATTTTAAATATTGTATTAATTTGTAAAAAGTTGTTTATTTAAATTTTAATTCCAAAATTTAGAAGAGTTTCCCCAAATCGTCACAGACAGTAATAAGGCAAGAGGGATCTCAAACTCACAACAATTGCAGTAAAATCAGATACAACGGGAAACGGAACCTAAATTATGATATTAAGAGTTAATGGTATTTAAATCAGGATTTTATAGTTTTAATGGAAGCCACAAATTAATCAAACAGTCACCGATACTGCTGAGGACCAAAACATCAGTTTCCAAAATCTTAGACTCACCTTCTCGTCTTTGTCCAAGATTTCAAGGAGTTCATCATGTTTACAGTTATCTAATGCTACCTAAGGCTTTTGATCACTAACATCATAATTCATATGTATTGAGGATAGAGTATTTACGGTTTGTTTCGTTCTAATGTCATACAGTAAAGCTACATGAGATCATATATTATTCTAATTGTTCAATTGATTAGCGTCATTAATTAAAAGATAAACATACATAAAAATGTACACTGGTGTTCCAAATAATACATACGGTAACCTTATAAATAAGACTGTTTAGTGTGAGAACACTTTTGTTTAACCATTTAAAGTTAGACTTAAATTATTTGAAATTGGCTTAAAATCAATTATTTGAAAAATGAATAATTACTCTTTGTATCAATAACTAAGAAAACAGAAAGTAAAGATTTTGAGTTTCACTTCATCCTTTTACTTGTACGTTTAAACTACATGAAACACACATTGGCTTCGGAAGCGTATTTCACTATTTTTAATTTTGGCGAGCTTGGCCAACTTCCTAAATAATTTCAATCGTCTGACAACCGGGTTAGACTGACTACCACAATCATGAATTCTGGCCCTATGGAGAACCGTTTCTCGTTTTCTTATCATTGACAAGTAGAGAATACCTAGTTATCCTCGAAGTACATATTTTCCTCCAGTTGTCACTTCTACTTCAAAATCCTTAGATGTTGAAACGGGTGAGAAATATGTCAACATGAAGTATTATGTAAGAAAAAATTTCATATTAATTAAAATTCATTCAATAATTATTCCTCAAGATATTGGTTTTATCTAAAGAAATATAACATGTTGGGTATTAAAATCTTTCATCTTAAATATTTACTTTTTAAAAACACAAATCTTTAATCTTTAATCTGACTCCAATTAATCAGTAAGGACTTTCAACATAAATATATAAATAATGAACACAAATTCTTTTATGAAACTTTATTTCAAATAACAAAAATTAACTCGTCAAAAATAATAATAATAATTCAATTCTTGATGACAGAACACAAACACAAAACAATATTTCGTACGAGTTAACAGATTACAGTAAAAACTGTGAATCTTCAAAACGAACGATAGTTTAAATTTTTAAAATAAACCCTTTTCTTCGCTACGGGATACTTTTGGTTTTATAAAAAAATGTTTTAAAAAATAATAAATAAAAATAAATTTTTATAATAAATTTACTTGACTCCTTTGTTTTGTTTTTTGTTAAGAGAATTTTTGGGGCAAACTAAACTAAATTTGCTGCTGTTTATGTAATGGTTTTCATCAGCCTTGAAAATTGATCAAATAAAATAAAGACTAAAATATTTTTAATTTTCAATTCCAAATTTTGTTAAACTAAATATTATTTTGTTTGAAATTAATAATTTTACCAAAAGAATTATTTAAAGTTTTTTCTACATAAAATTTTGTAAAGTGTTCATATGTATTTTTTGAAACCCTAACAAACATATAATATTCCCATATGATCTGAAGGTCAAATTACATAGTCATCTAGATATTTATGGGATTCTGAATCCGCATTGTTCGTTTTGTATAATCTGTTACTATATATGGAGTTACCATACTTTCTTATCATCCTTCTGTTTTCCTTCTGGGCCTATTTCTCTTTCTGAGCCATGCAATTAGCACTGAGAGGTCATGGTCAGATCTGCAGTCAAGTTTATGATAACTCTTGACGTCATATATCAGTCTCGATCGATATTGGTCAGTCAAAAACAAATCAAGCATCTCTTTCTTTTTCGTGCCAGGATGCATCCACGTTGTCCTCTGATCCCTGCGATGCTTATGGAACGTGTTCTCTATCCTTAAACCACAATAAGCAGCCATCTCTATAATTATTGATCCGTTTTCCGAAAAGTTGCCTCCCACATAGTAGGGGCCAACTTGTGTCGTGTTCATATCTGTGCGTTTAACATGACAATTAAAAACCCTCCCAATGAAGAGATCATGATTTAGTAGATTCAGTGGACTTAGCCAAGCCGTTTTAATGTAAGGTTTTTGAGAGCGTCGTTTATTTAAATCAAGTCACTATGTAATTACAAAAATTGTTTTAATCGTTATAATTTTAAATTGAGATTTATCATCGCTGCTTGTAGTATAATAATTTCTTATCCCGTTAAGTGCCTGATCTCACACTTCATTAACGTGGTTGATGATGTATTCATCGGAATTCACTCTATTTTTCTCCAATATTTTTTTCTATGTTGTCATAGTTATCATTGAAGCTGTATTTCGAAAGCATTTACAGTTTCTGTGGCACTCATCCCGCATCATTGGCAATCAAGATTTTGCATTGAAGAATAATTCATAAAACCCTCTATGTAGCCACGAAATCCTTTAATTCAATTTCAAATCTGTTTTAGTGTTCTTACTGAACATTTATCGTAGTTATTCTGAAGATTATTATTCTTGTGTTATGTATTTTTCATAATTTATAATATCACTTTAAAATATCCTCAATCCTTTATGAATCTTTAATCGCTACAAATACCAATTAAACAAATCTTATTTAATATTTGCGGTAATTGTGTATTAAATTCATTATTTACTAATTATTTATGTTATGTTTTTTTTATTCAGGAAATATATTATCCTTCATTATTCTAAAAGAATCTGCATCCAAGGTATCCAGTTTCTTGTATATCAGATGCCTAACAATTTTTGATAATTTATCTTTGGTATTTACAATGTTTGGATTCTATTCAGCCATGGTAATTCACCCAGTGCTATTTGATTATCCTTCTTACCAGAAAATAAGTTATATATGGATGCAATGGGGTACATGTCAAATGCGAGCATATTTATCTTTTACTGCAAGAACTATGTCTATTTGGTTAATTGTAATATTTACACTCGAAAGATTCATCAGTTTGAAATTTCCTATTTGGAGTAGGAAGATATGTACGATCAGAATCGCCAAAATTGTTATTGGAGTTTTAGTGGCTACGTCCATGGTGTGCAACATGACTTGGTTTTTCAGTTTTACTAAAGTACCCTGTCAGAAAGTAAACATATGTAAAGCCAATAAATATATGATGACTTTTGTAATTCTTGAAATGTTGATGTTGTCAGTGGTCCCAGCAATAATTATCATTATATGCAACATAATAATTATTCTCACTCTGAAACAGAGACGTCGACTTAGTTTAGTAGCATATGAAGAACCATTAAACAAAAAACGCGACTTAAAAATAACCCTTCAGTTACTTACTGTCTCAACAACATTTACATTACTGACAATACCACAATGTATCAGTATAATTATCAATACGAGACTCGATTGGCAAAAACAAAAGTATTATCGAAGAGGAAAACTAGCTAATTATTATCAAATTACATTTCTACTTTTTACATTAAACTTTGCCATAAATTTTGTGTTATATTGTTTCATTGGTCATAATTTTCGAAATGCAGCATTAAATATTATATTGTGTCGTTTTCAACAGATGAAACTTTTACGAAAAGCCATATTTGAATCAGCTTCAAACGACACGAAAAATAGTACAATATCTCGAAAAAACGTCGCCAAGAATTCTCTTTTTCTCACCCATCATGATACATTTAGATTGAATCAAATTCAAAGAGAATGAAATTCATTAACAATTAAAGATTCATACTGAAAATTTAAATTGTCAATCGTCAATTTTTATTATTATTTTTTAAATTGAGAGATTTATTTTGATGTTTGCATATTTTATCAAGAATAAAAATTGATTAATATTAATCATTAATTTTTTTAAAAAATAGGCTTTATTATAATTTAAATTTTCGAAATAAATACTTATTAGCTTTTGTTTTAATTGTTCAATTGAACATAATTATCGATCATTTCTAAATTTGAAATCAAAATGTCTATTAACACCAGTCATATCGGAGACGGAATTGGCGTGATCATTTTCAATGGAGAATGGTGAGGGTTTTATCATCAATTATTTTTTGAGTTGCATCAAAATGAATTACTGAGAGTGAAATCGAGATCGATTATAACTCGAGTGTTAATTGGGGGTCAGCTTAACTTTTCCTATCTGAGACACCATAGCGAAATGGAGAACACAAGCGACCAAAGGAAGAGGAAATAAACTGTTACCTTCGCAACTGCATTTTTTCGAAATTTTTTGTTTAAGAGATATTTTAATAAATTTATAAGCTTATTTGTTGTTTTGAGGTAGATTTTCATAAAAAATTCAATTTATCATCAAATTTCCATGGTATTTTGATGCATTTAAACAACTTAATTATTATACAATTACTAGGCTCGTGGTTATGTTGCGATGAAATTTCCGACAGACATTTTTGAAACTTTTATTTAGTAACAATAAGAAACATACCGTATTTCCTCGAGTAAACGGCGCACCGTTTGTTAAAATCTAAGGTTTTTGAGAGCGCCGTTTATTCAAATCAAATCACTATGTAATTACAAAAATTGTTTTAATCGTTATAATTTTAAATTGAGATTAATTTAAACAAGTTATGCTTAAATAAATTTCTGAGGAACGATTTTAAATTTTTCTTGCTCAAATCAATTATCTCTAAATAATTGTAAATATAAAAATATGTTAATTTATTATTTTTGAAATTTTATATTATATTTATTTTAATTTAAAACTATTATAAACATAAACTGTTTTGAAATATTTTTTATTATTTTTGGTATTTTATTATATATATATATATAT
>MQRK01248445.1:21680-37612 GCA_001938485.1 Girardia tigrina
ATATATATATATATATATATATATATATATATATTTGTATTTACTTGAATTTTTTTATAATTAAAAAATTCGAATTAACCCATTTGAGGAAACTCTGTTTATATTATATTTTAAATAAGTATGTCTTTTATTGTAAATCGAGCACTTTTATAATATGATATAACATTGTATAATATTTACCAAAATGATCCTCAAGAAACTTTTTAAAATTTGATGCTAATGGTGAAATCATTATGACTTCATTATTAAAAGGAAAATGTATATATATGAATCATAATTTTTGAATTTTTTAAGGGACTTCTAAAAAAGACTTTCATTGTTGTGTTTAATAAAGCAGTTGTTAATAGTTCTGCTTATCCAGAATCCCGGTTTTATTTTCTATTTTCAATTTCTTTAGAAATTATTTATGTCTTTTTGATTCAAGATTTATTTAGTTCAATAATTTTAATCACAAACTTTTTAATATTTTGAATTTTTATTTTTAAGTTATTTTTTCAGTTCCATAACTTTCTTTATTTACAGTTTTTATAAAAAATATTTTTATTAACTAAAATTTCAGCGAAATTTACCATAGAATATTTAAAAATTTTGCGTTGTTAGTAAATTGGTATCAGCTTCACTGTAATTATCACGTGTTGATAATACAGCTTCTCATTTTATAGTGATTATCATTTATATATCTCGTTTCTAGGGCATGTATAATATCACCAGTTAAATTCTATAAAAATAGATGATTAATGTCAAATTCCACTTAAAAACACCTCCAAAACGCTTTTGCATTGCAAAACCTCTGGAAATATTTTTTTACTTTGACAAACAATTAATAATTTCTATTGTACAAATTCGATTATTTCAATCATGTGTTCTTAAATTGCCAAGTCATTTTTATTGTAGTTTATCATTAAATCTTTCTTTATTGATCAAATGGAAAAAACAGCCATGAATCTCAGATATTAAGAAATCAGGACAACAATTTCCGAATTAGTTGAAATTATTTATATAAGTAGCGTTTATGCCACTTTCATTATCATTAGAATCAGGAAACATAATTTAACACAAAAATTTTATTAATGATAATAGTTCACATAATTAAACTAATTTCTTTTTAATTCACTTATTTCGCCAAAATTAATCTATTAAATTTTTCTTCGAATTCAATTTTTAAAATTTAATAAATTTTAAAACTTTAAATTAATAAAATAATTTTAAATTAAAACTAAAAATTTTATAAATTTTTATCCTAAAACTAATTAATTTAAATTTACCATAAGCCTTTTATTTAACAAAATTATTACTTAAAATAAATAATAAACAGATTAAACTTTATAATATTTTAAAATTTATTTAAAAACTTATTAAAAATTATTTCAAGAAATTAAAATTATTAAAATATGTCAATAGTTATAACTGTAAACATTTTTTTATTTTTAAATAATTATTTAATTTTTGATTGTTGTCTTTATTATATCACTTTTAATTTTAATTTTTTTGTAATTTTTTTACTTTTTTAAAAACTTTCAAATTAAAAAAAAATAATAAACTACTTTGGCGAGATGCAAATTTAAATTAACTCTTCATAATCTCTGTAGAAAATCTCTGTAGTTGACAAAAGAGTGCACCTTATAAGTAAAAACCATATATCTTCCTCTTAAATATTAGTCTTTCAAAAATTAATTTCATAATTAATTTAGTATATTTCTTAAAAAACATCTGTTATCTTATTAAAAAAATCAAACTCCAGGTTAGATAATAAGTTGTGGAGAATATTTTAATCCAAACTGGAAACTAAAATTAATTTTGCTGTATCTAAAAGCTTATCTGACAAAATTGATGGATATATTTACATTAACTCGTTAATTAATTTGTCAAATATGTTCTGTCTGTAAACATATGTAATTTTACATGATATAAAAACACATGAAATAATATATAATTAACAAATATTGCGAAAATGATTATAATATTTAGTTTACCTTAACTTCATCATAATGTTAATGTATATATATATATGTGTGTGTGTGTGTATGTACCTTATTTCTTGTGTATAACCTTTTTTAGGAGTTTTAATTTTACAATTTTCTAAATTTAAACGAATTATAATTGTGTATATAATAAATATACAGGGTGACGCAAAATAAACTCCAAGGTACTTTTCTATTGGATCTTTTTATACACCTACTTTTTTATAGGTCAAGTATACATTTTTAGAATCCTGAGCGTCCCAAATTCTGATGGTATATAAAAAAAATCAAAAAAATCGAAAAAAAACATCAAAAATTAAAATAATTTTTTGAGACGAAAAATTTAACAAGCTTTTTATTCCATTAAAGCATAACAACAATTAATTATCGAATTTCAACTTGTCCTCCATCTCTAAGAAAACATTCATGCAAACGTCGTCTGTAGTCGGCCACAACGCGTTCAYGAAGTGMGCRGTCTCCACGGATTTCATTGGCAACTCCTTCAATCGCTGCTCTCAACTCTTCGAGTGTGCTTGGACGTTGTTCGCGATGATAAATTCGACCTTTCATGTAGCCCCACAACCAATAGTCACATGCTGTAAGATCTGGCGAGAGGTGGCCATGTAACTGGAGTAGTTCTGCGACCTATCCATCGATTAGGAATCTGTTGACCCAACAATTCAATAAAATCTCCAAGAATGTGTGGCGGAGCGCCGTCATGCTGCTCAATGAGAGAATTGAAATTGGGCCAAGTTTGAAGCTCTGGAATATCTGTAAGTCTTCTTTCAAAATTCGCTGCAAGCTTCTTTGTGACATACGAACTGTTCCGTAATCGTCTTCTTCGCTGTCAGTGTCGCCAGTTGAATCAAATGGATTGCGACGAGTTGATAGACGAGGATTTGCAGTAAAGGCTTCACGGAAGTCTTCAATGTCTTCTTTGGTGCGAACACGTTTTGTCTTGTTCTTTCCGCGCTTTCCATGGACACTTCCAGTCGCTCGAAAATCGTCAATCCATTTTACAATGACTCTTTTTTCTGGAATCTTTGCTCGAGCATTTCTTGTTTCACTTCAGAATCGAGTTTTGAGCTGCGCATAATCATAAGCTTCCTCAACAAGCATCAAAACGAGATGAGCTTTTTGCTGATCCGTATACGTTATTTGAATCAAATTTTAGGGTAAAACTTTCTAAGTTCATTTAAAAAAACGCTTGTTAAATTTTTCGTCTCAAAAATGTTTTTTAATTTTTGATGTTTTTTTTCGATTTTTTTATATACCATCAGAATTTGGCGACGCTCAGGATTCTAAAAATGTATACTTTACCTATAAAAAAGTAGGAGGATAAAAAGATCCAATAGAAAAGTACCTTGGAGTTTATTTTGCGTCACCCTGTATATAGAATTTTAATAAGCGTGTTTTAATGTGTATTTATTGTTTTTTGTAATTACGACTTTAAAATATATTGAAATTAAAATATCTATATTAAAATATAGCTACTATTCCATACAACTTTAAGAGATTTCAATGATATTTAAATCGTATATTTATTATTTGTCGATTCAATTTTTTCATAAAGTTTATTTCAAAAACACTGTTTAACTGATAATATTCAAACAAAATATTTATCAAAAAAGCATATATTAAATATTTCAAATAATTAAAATATCTAATATCCAACACTCCCACCAGATTCGTCCTCAGAAGAATCTGAATCCAGGATGTAATCATTTAGATAAGACGGTCTTCATCTTTCTCTACTAGGCCTACTGTTCAATGATTGTTCCTCTTGTGTTTGATTGTCTGGTAGTGATGTGGTTTTCTCCATATTCATATAGTATGACTTGGAATTTTCAACCAAGTCAGGCTGTCTAGGTCGAATGTCTGCGATATGTCTTGGACTGCAAAATCCGTTGCAATTTACAAGATATTTCCTTTGATCTATTCTTTCAACGACAACACCCTTGGCCCATTGCTGTGTACATGGTGTACTGTTTTCCGGTTTTATCCACACTAATTGATTCTCAACATAATCTGGATTTCCACAAAACGGTTCCTTTTCATTTCTATATCTAACCCTATGGGCAAATAGCTGTATAGCGCTGAGTTTGGTGTTTCTTTTCCTTTAGATGGTGTGTTATTATACCACCATAAGGCTTCCAATATGCTGATATTTGATTTGGACGCAATTCTTTTGATTGTTCTATGATTCCTTTCTATTATTCCGTTGCAGTTAGGTCGATTGATGGCACGATACATGACTCGAACGTTCCACTTTTCCATTAGCTTGTTGAATTCTACCGAATGAAATGTGGTATAATTATCAATAATTAGTTCCTTTGGAGACCCACGTTCACAAATCAAACTTGAAAATTCTGAGACAATTGACTTGACGTCTTCAGCCTTAATTAATTTCCATATCGCAAAGTGAGAAGGACCACAATCGATTACACTTAAAATTTTTGTTGATTGTACTTTGTAACATCCGCAGCAAGTCTTGTCCAGTTTTCGTTGACGCTCAGCCTACCGGTTTTCCATTTTACGGGTGCCAGATCGATGGATTGACATTCTTGACATCTTGAAATCAGATCCTTGATATCCGCGTTTGACACACCTATTCCTTGCTTCGCACATAGATATCGCATTCTGTTTGCGCCTAAATGACACTTATCATGAAGTTGCTGCAGCTTGAGTAGATCATCCGTAACCGTTAAAAATTAATTGCTTCTTTTTAATTGCTTTGGGATTCTTGTCAACTCGTCCGCCTTGTTATCTTCGCTATTAACAAACTCGATCTTCAACTCGATCTCATACTCCTGACACAGCTCATTGATCATCGACAGTCTTCGTTTTATTAAAAGCTCAGATGAAGTCTTGGTATTTAATTTTTCGCGATCTGGGATTGTTGTGGTTACCCACGAAACTACTGATTTATTATCCGATTTTACTATCACGCTCCTTAAACCCCATTTCACACATAAGTTTAAACCCTTTACAACTGCTTCTAGTTCTGCTACATTAATATGTCTAGAATCATCAGTTTTCCTCAACCATGATGCGTCCTCGATTATGTTCCCTTTGACTTCTAACGCCGCACAAATGGCTATTGAACTTGCGTCGCACCATATAATATCTTCCCTGCAGTCATCAATGGCCCATAAACCTCTGCAAGGATCACTCTTCCTCACTGTCTTTAAAACCCATTTAATCTTCTCGAATAATTCATCGTCTATCTTTTCATCCCACCTTCCCTCACTAAGTCGTTTAAGATATGAACATGACGGACGTAGCCAACTAGCTACCGGATGTATTCCTACTAATTGTCCACATAACGAATATAACTCACGACGGGAAATTGATTCCACATCCACCTCATCCCTTACCTGATTGTCCCTCTTCCATCTCACTACATGTTGGTCCTTAAAGACTTTCATTCCTAAAACTCAAACTTCGTTGGCTTGTGACAGATTTTTCGGTTTCTTACATTTGAGACCGAAGTTATTGAACACTTTTTCTACTTCTTCAACAGAAACATAAATATCATCAATATAAGAGTCGGTATTTTCACGCATCCTGGTGTCAGAGTTCAGAATCCATCTGACGATTTTGGTCATTATAGTTGGTGCAATGTTTAAACCAAAACCCATCCTAGTTAAAGCATATTTCTTGTTATTAATGATACAAGATTGGTAACGCCCCATCTCCTTATGAACCTGAATCTGTATGTACGCCTCTGACAATTCAAGCATTGAAAAAGTCGAACCCCAACGTCGCCAATCGCGGAGCTTTTCTAAATATATGTCCACAGAACCACTGTAAACGTCCACGTAATTGTTTAATTTTCTAAAATCAAAAATGGGTCTTATCTTGGACTTATTAGCCTGTAATATTCCAAATATCGGTATTGATCCTATCGATTTACCCATTTCTTTCTCTTGTACTCGATTAGATAACCCTTTTCTACTCAACCGTCTAAAATTTTCAACATTGCAACATATTTTAATTTGTTGTCCTTAAAAATTCACTGATGATTCGGAAGATGACTCGGAGCCTCACTTCTCCAATTCCATTTAATCGACCAATTTTCCTTAAACTTAATTTCAAAATTATGCTTTTTTATACTAACAAGAGGTGCATCCGCTGCAGTACAACTCAAGCTACTATCTATCCCTTTAATTTCATCTTCGACGAACTCAATAACACCCTTATTAATTCTCACACCTCCCAATTTACCTATGACATCCATACCTATTAAGATCCCTATATCATACGGCAAATGTTCCATGACCGAACATTCCACCTTAATGATCCTGCCATTTATATTCAACCGCACTTCACCCGAACCCACTCTAACACCCTTTCCATTCGCCAAAACCATACTTTCTCTGTCAGAAAACAACATACAATCACTAACTAACCCTTTTAAAACAACCGTTTTCGAACAACCCGAATCAATCAACGCTATGGCTGACCTGTCATTTACGGTGACGATCATCGTCGGCAACGCCTGCAACTGTGAAAGGAGAGAGCCGGCGTCTACAAACTCCCCTGTTCGTTTCCCGACCGACAATATTTTGCGATATGACCCGTTTCTGACATTTGTAGCAAATTGTTTGTCTGTTTGATTGCCACTGAGAACCCTTATGATGATAACTTTCCTTCGATTTAGTGTCTCTCTCAAGATAAAAATAGGGTCCTTTCTGAAGATTTGGTCTGGGTTTATCGAGTTCTGCCTGACCTCCGGAACTCCCTGTTTCTTTGTTGTTGTTTCCGTGTTGTATTGCCGCCATTGAACCATGTAATAAACCCCAACCATGAAGACAGCCTTTGTTAGATCATCAACCTTTGTTGCTAACATCTTCAACTGAGACGCATATTCATCAATAGTCTCGCTCTCGTGATACTGTAAATTTATCAATTGACTGTACGCAGAACGTCTATCCAAGCCGAACGAATTGTTTAATATCTTGATGAACCGATCGCAGCTGCTTTGCGTCTTCTCGTCCGATTCCATGTAGATGTTCAGTGCAACCTCCGATAGTAAGAAAGGGAGGTACGGGAATGCATCAGTAATCTTCTGGATTTTCATGACCATTTCAAATTTCTTCTGCCAAATCTCGAAGCTGTTGCTTCCATCGAATTTTTCCAAAAACTCCAAAACGATTTTCATATCATTCATTATGCCCGGATAGCTTGTAACACGCGAAAAGTTTATTTTCAAAAACACTGTTTTATTGATAATATTCAAACAAAATATTTATCAAAAAAGCCTATATTAAATATTTCAAATAATTAAAATATCTAATATCCAACTTAATTTTTGTTAAAATTCGATTTTCTGATTGATTTTGTCAGTAATTTCGGTTGTCCTGTCCTTTTCGGGAATGGTTTTTGTGAGATCTTGTTCTCGGTTTCCGGTTTGAATAATTCAAAATCTTTAGATCTATCTGTAGAATTTCCATCAATACTAGCGATATTTGCGATATGATTTCATGATCTGCTTCTAGTGGTTTTTGATAATTGATCGAGTTTAATCGGTGGACCATTTCTATCTCTCCCCCCTCTTTACATTCAAACATGGATTTTGGGTAATAAATTATTTTCAATAATAGTTATTATGATATTTTATACCAACAAAGCTTACAGTATTAAGGTGCAAACTATAATCCTATGTCGGTATATATAAATTGGTTCTGAAATTTTACATTGGTCGTAGAAGTGTTTTTGATTTGTAAAAAATATGGGCTCATTTATATATCGATGAAAAAAATGTATATGTACATATGTACAAATGTTTATGTACATAATTTGTCCAATATAACCTTAAAGTTGTGATCTATCTGTTTTTTTGTGTATATTTTGTCCCTCAATCGTCCTCTATTTATATATAAACCATGATCTGCTATTTAATTTTCCGGCAATACTGCATCCATTTTTGTCACAGAGTTATAATGTTTGCCCATATAAAACATCGAAATGATTAACTTATGTTAAAAAGATTTTTCAACAGGAAATGCTACGTTTATTTATTTATCTTCGGAATCATTATCTCTTTTAGAACTTTATTGAACATATCCTAGATATTCTTAGTATTTGTCTATTAAAACATTCACACTCTTCTCAACTTCTTTGTTTTATTATCGAAATATTATATAAAAGTCTATTTGTAAATTATCAAAAACTTTTATATTAAAATATTTTATCTCATTCATTTTTGTTTATTTTTAAAAATAGAAAAAAAGTTTTCTAAAAAATAAATTTTAATTGTTTGTGGTTATCTGGATTTAGTTAAGTGTGTTTAAATGTCTATTAACTCCAAAAAGTTATCAAGTATAAACACGGACACTATTTAAAACTTTTCCAATAATGTCGAATTTTAGTACTTTCATTTATCTTCCTATTTCAAAAATGATAAAAATAATTAAATTGTAGTGACAGTCGATAAATTTCCGAGTGTCTTTTGTAAACACCAATTAAATATCTGACAGTTACGAACAGACATAAATTAAATTATTTCTTAATTATAATTTTTATTGTTTTTTTTATTTTGTAAAAATAAATGTTTAGGTAATTTGTTTTACAGAGAGTTTTTTTTATAATTATCGTAAAGATGTATCAAGAATTGCACCCAAACAATAAAAGATCGAATGTTAAAAATCTTGAAGAAATACAAAAATCGTGTAAAAAAATACCTGTAATACATTTAAGGATGCGTACAACAACTTAAAAAAGTCGCGTAATTTAGAAAAACCCCTAAATATTTCTTTAAAAAGTCGTGCAAAAAATAATAATAAGATAAATTTTAAGTATAAAAAATATAAAAATCGCCTTTATTACAAAAAATAAAAACTAAATTCCAATAAGCATTACATTAATATAATGCATGCAAATAAAATTAAAAATCAAAAGTAGAAATTAAACTTTATTTTGCGGCTATTCTTCACTGCTTGATATGAATTCATGATATTTATTTCCGATCGATCCCAAATTACTTTCGCCGGAAGATATTTCTAACGACTGAAGCACATCTGAATTTTTCACGAAATTGATAGATTCTGCTATTGGTTGTCGAATTAAAAAATCTGTTATTAACTGCTGCTTTTTCGGCTTTTCAAGTTGCTTATATAACTCTTGATATCCACTTATACAGAACTGAAGATTGCGCTGAAATTTTAATGCGCGCCCCGCGTCAGGATCATGAGTGTTAGAAAAAAATTCGGGGGAAAATATGTTTATGAACCGTGTTATTTCAAAAACGTGTAAAAAAATTCGTGCAAAAAAAGAGTTGGGTGTAAAAAAAGTTGTAAACTTAAAATTTTGAGAATAAATTAAATTAAAATTTTAAGGTATTTCTTTATATCGAAGAAGAATGTTGGGCCATTTGGACATTTGGATGTTTGGACATGGTTATTATTTTATTATTATCAGAAGCTGATTTTTATTAATAATCCAACTTTATAATTATTAGGAGGGGATAAGTTTTTATTTTACTATTTTTAATTTTAAATTTATTAATTTAAATTTCGTTTATATGAGCTTTCTGTCTAGTTATATAGTAACTAATATATTTTTAGATTTAAATAAAATGTAAATATTATTTTCAATTTTTTGGAAAACTTTATTTTTGCTTAAATTTAAAAACACTTTTTTTATATATTTTATATTGTTTTTCTATTTTTTCTATTTAATTTTTGTTTGAAAAGGATTTTTTTTAAAAACTAAAAATTCATAATAATACATACACTTTGGTTATGGATGTTGACTATTTCAGGTGTGATCTAATTTTAGTACATAATAAATTAAATTAAATTATTATATATTACGAAAAGTGCTTTAATTTACGTGTTTTTATTTATTTATTTAATTGCTCTACTTTAATTTTACATAATTTTTAAAAACTAAAAATAATATTTTTATTTAAATCTAAAAAATATCAGTTACTATATATGATAACCAATCAAAAAAATAATATATATATATATATATATATATATATATATATGAGGTGGTTATGCCAAATTTGTGTAATTACCGAATTTACGAACTCGGCAATTTTTTTAAAAATTTTTTAAATTAAATTATGAAATTAATATTAACATTTAACATGAAAAAATGTTTTCAAAAGACAAACGTTTGCAATTGAAATCGCCACCAAGGAAGAGTTTTAATAACTATGAATAAAAATTTTACATTTGGAGTCTATTTTGCATAATAAATTAAGATTTTTTCAAAGTTAATTTATATTTTTTTAATATTAAATTGTAAATTTCATTTGCCCTTTCATTTGTTACCAAAACTGGTTTCATCGGACAACTTGTTCGAATAGCTGACTCGAAATATAAACTCCGAATCGAATAATTTGTTGAAAATTGCAATGAATTCATAGTGGAACTCCAGAAATAGACTCAGTCATAAGAAACCCAAATTGGAATGGCACTCTGATTTGCAAAAAAAATATTTTTTTAATATTTACCGTATTAAAAAGATAAAAGTAAAATAAATATAAATAAAGTGAACATAAAAATAAATAATATATAAAACTATTTATATAAATCAAGTTCTTAGTCAGATTTAAAAGACTAAAATAAAAAGAATATTCAAGTAACCACGTTTTTGTATGGACTAAAAAGTATAAATTTTCTCCTATGTAATAAAAAAACATTAATATATTTCCTCATAACCAAAAACATGGGCACATTGCAACTGTAACGGTGCTTCGATCAATATTGGTTTAAAATGCTTCATTCTTTTGCTATATTCTTTTCTGTTGGTATATTTGTGGTGACTTAAAAATTATGTGACAGTTCCTCATTCAAGTGATGATGCCGCTATTGTTGCAGTAACAGCGATCCTCTTAAATCTCTATATATCTAGTATTATCAGATCAACCGCGAACGTTTATTCATTGAAATGGAGTGGCTGATTGCACATAACGATCTTTATATGGATGTCACCATAACTAAATCAGTGCAACGTATCCCGCGTTAGTTATGAGCAAATGTATTCCTGTTGCTTTCTTGTATCGGAGAAAATTTTTTTTCTTCCTTTAGATCTATGCAGAAACCTGTTATTTCAAAAATGTATTTTATTTAATTTTAGTCTTTTTGTACGAATAAAAATGGGGTTTTAAAGAAATCCTTTCTTATATTTATTTTATTTAAAATGAATTAATCTATCCATAGGGTATTAGAATATTTCAATTTGAATATTAGATCGAATTCTTAGTTATATATAAATATTCTTTTCTTTTTTTGCAATTTTCCAACGTTAACTGAAATAAAATAATATATGCCCGGAATTGTTTGGAGCATGGATCTTTTTCTTTCTGCGGCAAATTTTGGTCCTTTAACTATTTTATGACCAGTTGTAAAAAATCTGTGTTTTGATTTAAACTTTTATATTTCCCATTTTCAAAATGTCTACGCAAATAAGTTTTGGTAAGTTGTATCATTTCTTAAAACATTGTTTACCTAACAGTTATGTTTACTGGATAAAGACAACATCATTACGAATAAAAAGTTAAATAATATAAACTTTCATCTCCGAATGGATCAATAACGATATAATGCTATTTTAAAGTAATCTTATTACATGTATATTACTTGTATATTAAATACAATAAAATGCCTTTGTCAAGTACTGATATTTTTTTATTATTTTCAGATGATTTTCATTGCTAGAAACAATCAAAGCAGTTTACTTTCATTAAATATGCCACACGTTTTACTTCATAATGTGAAAATGAAAAGGGAACTTGGAAAATATCCGAAATTAGTCGGAGAAATAGAAGCAGAGCCAAATGGAAATTTCCATGTCAGTAATTATTATTTTTATTCTCTCATTACGTCTCGATGTGTATTATAAAATTTTTAAATCTATAATTTTGTATTTTACTATCTTTACCTTTTTTTATATTAATCCTCAATGAAATTTATTTAATTATTAAATAAATCTAAAGATCTAAATAAAATATTTCTGTAAACAGAAAATATAAAAAATAATGCAACTGTTCCAGATTGCCCGGGAAATTGAAAATCAAAAAAAAATATTTGTTAAGTTTAAAACTTAATTTTAATGTGGTTAAAAAATTTGATGAATTTAAAATATATTTTTATTTATGAGAGAAAAAAAATTATTAATAATTATATCAAATGTATATTAAATGTTTGCGTTTGTTTAAACGCGCTATTTGATGTTTACAATCAATTGAAAATTGAAATTCATGTGTTCGAGAATTTTTAAATTATTTTGAAAATAGAGATTTGAGACTGTTCATATTGATATTTTTGAATTTATTTCTCCATAACCACATTCGAGAAAACAAGCTTATATCGGGACAATGATTTTTATACACAATCGACAATTTTTCGATAATATTTTGTCTTTATTGAGCACATTTAGAGGTGTTTGTGAAGAATGTGAGTCGTCTTTTAGGATAATTTCTTGACCATGAACTTGGGTGATTTGCCTCATTTGTTGGAGAATTATAATTGCGTGACTGATTTCTTTTTTCCGTGCATTATCACGTTCTTTCTCGACACGAATAAGCATGTCAGAATTGCTGCATATGGATCAAAAGTTATTTTTTTTAAAAATAATCTTATCGACAAGGAATTATTTTATAGACATTTGAAGCTATCTTGAGCAACTGATGGTGTCGTATAAAACTGATGAGTAACACAGAATGCTTCACACTCATGGTCTGAATTTCACATATGCTCGATAACTGCCTCAAGCTGAGTCTGCTAAATTTTTCACGCGAATTTATCACTAGTAAGGGTAATTTACGCAAGACATGTGCTTCACATCTGTGTACGTTCTTTGAAAAGTGCACTAGTAAATTCGTGACAGAATGGTTAGAGATATTTTACAAATTATCAGAAGTAGAATCATAGGCCGAACACCGAATCCACTAGAAAATGTCCACAAATAACCATATTTTTACAACATATGTTATATCTAAATGTTTAAACAGATTTAATTCTGTGGGTTGCTTATTAATAATTATTAATGTTAGAAAAATTAAATTTAGATTAGATTTTTATTTACATTTATTTTAAATTTTTTACTATGCTGTTGGACCGTGTGTGCACCCAATTATGCACAAGCCTTTTTGGATTAGTTTTTGCATATTTTTAAGTTTATCAGTAGACAAGTTACCTGATGCCGCCTATCTCCTCTCCAGATATAGATGGCCGTTGGCTCCAAGGAGCTCATCCGCTCTTTTCCAAGTTTTGTTTATTATTTACAGGATATTTGTCTATTCTTTTAAAAATAAGCACTGATGTAATAACGTCACAATACTTCATCATCATTAATGGATATTTAATATATGTTAATTCACAATAAAGCTGCTGAGAAATACACTGTCTGTCAATAAATACAAACTAGACAGTTATAATGATGAAGCGTGTTATCGTTTCAATGCAAACATATTTATCAAGAATTTACGTCAAAATTAATAAAAATATTAAACTAAATATTTAGATTCTTCAATGCAATTAATAATGGAGGACTTATATTTTTGATAAGAGAAATGCTCCACAGTTTTTTAATAATTTTAATTTAAAGGTCTACTAATTTTCTTTGGAAAAGAATGTAATTCAACAAATGAAAGATAAACAGAAAAAACCATCATGCTTGTAGATCTAAAAACCTCCTATATAAAGATGTTTTTCAAGAGTAAAGATAGTCATGCTTTTGTACTACGGATTATCAAATGAATGCAAAATGTCTAATTTTAAAATAGTGAATTATTTCTTACAGAAGAATTTTTAAATTTAATTTAAAAAATTATGAAAAAATAAAGTTACACTTACAAACAATATTTTTAACAACATCAATATGAGGTTTACAACATTTATTAATATTACAAGCGCATTCACTATTTGACATCTCTCTTGATCAATATTTTTCTGAGTTCAAACTAATTATTTTCAATAAATGAGAATCTGTTAATAAAAATTATTAATTATAAAGAATCTAATTGGTTGAAATCAAATCTAAACATTTAAAAAAAGAACATATTAAATTAATATATAAAAATTTTAAATTACATTTAAAAATAAACAATACATTCAAAAATTATTTTAAATCTTTTTACTTTACAATTAAATTAAATTATTTTTAATTAGTAAGAATCAAAGAAAATATCAATCATCCATCTGTGTAGGGGAGGCACAATCCGAATCAACATTCTACATGCACAATATCAATACACAATTCAAAACATTCCTCACATCCCCCTCGGTTTAAATGGCTTTAGCCATTCAACATTTCTAATCAAAGTTCTGCCATCTTCGAGCTGTAACTCGTAACTCCTTTCGTGATTTCGTTTCACCACAATTGCCGGACCCATGTAACGGTCATCTTCTTTTGATATATTTTCTTTTTTATCAACACTGTCTCCAATTTCAAAAACTCTTCTTTTCTCCACATTTTGTTCGACATTAACTTGGTTTCCTTTAGTTTCTTTATTGTTCTTCCACCAATGTCTTAATCGTCTCCCAAATATTATTTCAGCCGGTGAAACACCTGTCGTAGCTTGAACTGTACTATTCAACATAAATTCTATTTCCGACAAAACTTCTGTCCAATCTCTGTGGTTTCAGTCCTTCATTCTAATATTTATAGCATCTCTGATTGTTCGAAATTACCTTTCAACTATCCCATTTGTATTATGATGATATGGACTTGAATAGATTATCTCGACTTTGAACCTTTTAACTGTATCTTTGAACAAAGCCGATTCAAATGTTTTTCCTCTATCAACATGAATTTCCTTTGGAGGTCCAAATTTCCATATACATCTGTCCAATATCACTCTACGAACTGTTTTTTTATCTTGACTAGCAACTGCATTCAGGCTAATATATCTACTGAATTGGTCTACTATTGCAAGTACGTATTGATATCCGTTTATGTTTCTTTTGAATGGTCCACAGAAGTCCATGTATATTTTCTGGAAAGGTTCATCTGCCGACAATTTTATATGTTTTTCTTTCGTTTTCGCAGTTAATGTCTTTCTTCTTTGACAATTTAAACAACTTTGGACTACTTCTATAATGAAATTCCTCATATTTTACATGTCAAAATCTTCTCGAAGATAGTTATAGACTTTTTTTACTACCAGCATGGCATAACAGCTAGTGCATCTCTTCAATAAAATCTGTTCGTTTTTCTTTTGGGATCCAGTATTTATTGTCCTGAGTTGCCACGATGTCATTTTTTAGTGTCCATTTCCTCGTTTTCCCTTTTCTGATACCTTCAACAATTTGTTTTATTTCTTGAAACATTTGAAACCCTCTGACTCTTCGTTCAATGCAAGAATTCTCGTCTTGATCTTTCCTTTCTTGGCTTCTTCATGCATCGTCTGACATTGGCTACACATTTCACAAGAATTTCTAGACATCGAATCAGCATTTGAATGTTTCTCACCTTTCCGATATTCTATTTTCATGTCAAGACCACTAAGGAAATTTATCCATGTTTGAAACTGTGGTATAATAGCGCTTTTCGTAGTCATCATAAAAGTGATAGCTTTATGATCCGTTCGTAACAAAAATCTTTTCCTATACAAAAAATGTTTAAAATGTTGAGTGAAATAATAAATTGCAAGCAGTTCTTTCCTTGGATGTAATAAACAAGTTCATGTTTATTCGTTTTATGGGAACCATATACAATTACTCTTTCTCTTCCACATATGTCTTACTGTGATAGCACCGCTCCTATTGTATCAAAACTTGCATCTGTATCGAGTATAAAGTCTTTTGAAAAATCAGGGTATGCCAAATTGGCGTTTTAATCATTCTTTCTTTTAATTTTTGAAAAGCTTCATCGCATTCTTCAGTCCAAATAAGTTTTTTATCCTTGCTCTTACCACATAAGCCTTCTAAAACCTTTGCATATCTAGCGTAATCCTTTATGAATTTCCTGTAGTAATTCGTCAAACCCAAAAAGCTTCTTAAATGTTTGATA
>MQRK01248450.1:6531-37918 GCA_001938485.1 Girardia tigrina
ATTTTCCATATGAATTATTATTAATATAATTATCTACTTACAATTGTAAGTAGATAATATGAGCGTTAGTGAAGCAGGCAGGCAGGCAGGCAGTGACTTGGGCTTTTATAATATAAATGTTTGAGATTATTGATTCAATGTATTAGTTATTTCGTATTTTTAATTTTAAGTTATTTTATATAAAAAGCAAATTATAAACGAAATAATAAAAATTATATCATTGTAAAAATATTAAAAATAATAAAATAATTTTTATTATTAATTTATAAATTTTTATATTTTTTAGAAAATTAAGAAAATATTTGAAATCACAAAAAATATTATTTTTCTTTAAATTTACAAAATATAAAAAAAACAAAAATAAATTTTTAAATAGTTTGATTAATTAAAATATAAAACAAATATAATTGTGAATGATATTATTATTTAATAATTAATTTTTAAGAAACTGTTTGAAAATGTTTAAGCATAATTTATTTTAAAATTATTAAAAATCGTATAAAAATATTTTATTTATTCAAAATTTTGCAATTATTTTTACAAATATATGACAAAAAATTTTTAATATTCAAATGAATCTTATTTGTAAAGAAGAATGTTTGAAGAAACAAAGGCAAATTTTTCAACTTAATCAAAAACAAATTCAATGAAGTTATTTTAAAAGAATTTTTAATGGGTGTAAAATTTAATGTAAATTGATGAACTTTTAGAGACCCTCCTAAATTCTTATGTGGACGATCAGTTGTGAAACGATTCGTTAGATTATCCATTGTTCAGGTTGTATATTATGTATACAATTTATAAATGTCAACTTTAAATTGAGATTTATTAGTTGAAACATGTTTTGGACGAATTTGTAGACAAAATTGTGATGATAGTCGCATCAGCTGTTACCGAAGAGTCATAAAAATGATTTACGACTCCAAATTACAGTATTTTAGAATGCAATATTTTCCTAAGAACTTCTTGAGAAACAGAAGACACTAACGGTCGAAAACGCACAGCTGATGAGTATAATTTTCAATGTCTAGTGAGGAACATAAGCCACATACCACATCTAACCCATCTTTATTCATATCAAACTTTTATGTCTTTATTTATATATCTTTGTAATGACTCAAACCAAGAAAGCATTTCTGATGCAAATAAATCTTTTTCAGAGAATATGAGCTACAAGAAAACACTGATATAGACCAGAAACAAATAAGTTCTCCATATTAATCTCAAAGGATTTAGTTTTTTGCAGGAATAATCAAAGAACATGAAAACTTTATTTAATTTTATTTAAAAAAAATTTTATTTAAAGTTAATTTTCACCGTCACAAATAAGAAAACTAAATACATGGCTGTCAAAGAGCTAACTGAAACAGATGTTCCATTGAGCTATTTTAACGAAAGCTACAAATAAATAAAAATATAAAAAAAATTTGATTTACAGGGTTTTTTGAGCTATTTCATAATTTATGCAGCAATTTAATAACAAAAAATAAAAATATTTACTTATAATTAATATACGTTGAGCTATCAATCAACATTTTTTAATTTATTAAATATATTTATCAATAAATACAGTGGATAGATCTTTGAGAGAGTTTCATTACACTCTAAAAAATGTTACGTTGGTGCCTGAGCGAAAAAACTGAACTAGAACAATTGAACTGAGAGCAGTATATGCCTCACACGTTTGAGCATTAGAAATTATTGATAATGATAAAAAATTTAAAAAATAATGGCAAAATTTTATAATTAAGAACGCCATTAAAATCAAAAATAATTTTTATTATTAATTTATAAATTTTTATATTTTTTTAGAAAATTAAGAAAATATTTAAAATCACAAAAAAATATTATTTTTCTACCATTGAAAGATGAGAAATTTCTACGTTCTCTTTTGAATAAACTTTGTAAAAACGGTCACATGGATAAGAAGTTAGAAAAACTTTTATATCCTACTGGTTCCCATCCTGCTAAACTTTATGGTCTTCTTAAGGTACATAAGGATGGGATTCCAATGAGACCTGCTTTATCCATGATTCAAACATCTCAATACTGTATTGCAAAATTTTTGGATTCGAAATTAAAACGTTTGATTTCCTCTGAGTTCCAGTGTAAGGATAGCTTTGAACTTGTTGAATTTATTTCTAACTTTGATTTTGGTAATAAAAATGAAGTCATGGTTTCTTTTGACATTGCAAGTCTTTTCACCAATGTCCTATTGATGGAAACAATTGATCTATGCTGTGATCTCTGGAAATGTAATAATGGTGAGCATGATAGTCTTGATGAGTTTGCTTTTCGTGAATTACTTACTTTTGCAACATCAAATGTTCATTTTTTGTTTAATGATAATTGGTATAAACAGGTAGATGGTGTTGCTATGGGTTCCCCTTTGGCACCAACACTTGTATCGATTTTTCTGTCTAACATTGAAAATAAAATTCACTTGTTCACGGGTGTTAGACCTTTAGCTTATAAACGATATGTTGATGATATTTTTCTTGTTTTCAAAGAGCGTGAAAATATGTTGCCGTTTTTATCTTATATGAATTCCCTTCATTCTAATATTGTTTTCACGGTTGAACTTGAGAAGAATGGTGTTTTACTATTTTTAGATTTGTTAGTTGAGGGAAAGGGAAGTCGTTACGAGACAGAGATTTATAGAAAGAAAACAGATACGGGGCTATATACTACTACTAAAAGGTTCTGTGAACCTAAGTAAAATAGAAGTATGATAAAGGGTTTGTTATTTAAGTGTTGGTCTCTATCATCAACATATGAAATCAATCGATAGTAAAAATTTGAATTTAAAAATCATTTCTAAATCTTACAAAATTAAAAGTATATTCAGCAATAAATTTCGTACTCCTTTGAGTTTATGTTTCAATCTGGTTTATCAATTTTCGTGTAATATGTGCAACGCTACATACATTGGAGAGACGTCTCGTAATCTCTGTAAACGAATTCAGGAGCATGGACGATTGTGTAGTAGGAGTAATATTGCTGGACATATGAAGGGTTGTAAATCGGAGGTGAAAACAACTAATTTTAAAATATTGTGCAATAATTTTAAAAATTATTGGGAAAGAGTTACTTGTGAAGCATTATTGATTAAATCACTTAATCCGTTCATTAATGTACAAACAAGTCTCTCTTCCAATTTGTTGAAAATATTTAATTAGTTAATATTTATATTAATATTATATTATTATATTATTATATTATATTATTATATTATATTATTATTATATTATTATTATAATATTATTATATTATTATTATTATATTATATTTATATTTATATTAATTTAATATTTAATTAAAATATTTAATAACGCAAGATGTTTGCATAATCATCAATTTGATATATATATATGACTGCGAAATTGTTGTTAATTCAGCCTGAAGATTGTGGAAAATCCACCGAAATATATTGCGACAATAAAATTTGATTTTAATGGCGTTCTTAATGATAAAAACTTTATAATTTTTGACGAAGTTTGCTTTGCTGCTATTACTCGTCCAAATCGAGATGGAATTCGACGAGGAGAATTTCCCTATTTGACTGTCTAGGCGGCTAGAAGTCGTAATATTTCAGTACTCGCGGCAAAGAACAAATATGGCATGATTTATAATGTCATATTTGAAAGAGCAGTAAATGGCGAAAACTTTAAACAATGCATTAAATAAATTGAAGAGTACTATATTGAAAATGTATTGAAAACCCAATTTTATCATGGATAATGTTCGGATTCGTCATTATCGTGGCTCATCGTCATTATGAAGAAATTCGGCAAATGCCACTAACGTATATTACCTTTCTTAACCATATTGAGAACATATTTTCTGTATAGAAGAATAACGTTATTATATATTGTGCTCGAAATGAAGCAGAATTTCGAAGATTAATAGTTGATAAGTTCAATGATATATCAACAGAAAATTGCGGCACATTCTACCGAAAGACGCTCGGATATCTTCATATGGCTGAGATGGGACAAGTAATAAATGATTAAGCTTACTTATATGTCACAAATAAATTTTAAAAAGTCGTTACTTCCTTTTTAGACAATATCTTTAAATTAATATATTTTATGAATGAGACATTTTTTGCTTAAATTTGTTATTAAATTGCTTGCAAAAAATATTAAATTGCCTGCAAAACCCCTACAACTAAACTATTTTACAAATAATAAATTAACTTAGAGTTCATTAGTGTATTTTGTCACAAATGAAAGTGAATAGAGTTATTTGTTAGATGATTGTTGGAAATCAGTATAGCATCCTAATAATTTCAGTGGTTTTTACTTGGGAATTTATTGATGAGATGAATGTGTTGGTAGTCGATGAGATTGATAGAAAAAGAGGCTATCGAGTAATTCGTATTGTAATTAGAATTATTGACCGTGCTCGAAAGAGATTCTTGGTATGTGGAATATAATTATGGACGACTGCCAATGACGATGAGAGAGTTGTTGGGTTCTTGATCAATATTAGAATTCATTAACACCAAAAATTTATTAATAACACAATTAACAATTATTCAAACAATTTTTAGTTAACAATTTTTGTTGTAATAAAAATTGTTGTTTTTAATAAAAAATTTTTGTAGAGGAACTTTTTCTATCGTTTTCTTTATGACCAGATTCTTATATAAAAATATGAAATTATAAATATAAATAACTGATAAGTTATTTTAAAATTGAAAATTTTTAATTCTATTTATTTGAAAATTTACATTCCTTATTTTTAAATTAAAAACCAACAAAATTTTGTAGTCATATTTTTACTAAATTAACTTTAATGATTTTTTATTATTTTAGAATTAGTTTAATGTTATTTCTCTTTTTTGTGAAACATTTCTAATTAATAAAGATTTTAACGTTTTATTTTTTATCAATATGTAAAAATTTTATTATTAATATTTAAAAGGATTTTTACCTACAATTATTTTAAATACCATACAATTTAAATACCAAAAAATAATTTATAGTATTTTACAGTAATTTACAAATTTTATTATTATTACGATACGTTAATGATAAAAGTCTTAATTAAATTTTTTTTACAAAACTATTTAGAATAACTTTTAAAATTATTACAACTTATTTTATCCTTGTATTTATATATATTTGTTTTTGATTTAAAATTTGATTTTAAATATTTACTTATTTCAAATATTATTTATAAAAATTATTTATTCAAAAATTTAAAGAATGAGCTTTTCACATGAATCCTTCACAAGAGTAATGGCATCAATCGATTGAATGGCAACGAGTGTTTGATTAGGAAAGAGATGATTGGCGAATAATTTGTAAATTCCAATTTACTGAGACTGTACCAGTCGAGATTTACAAGTACTAATTTAATCACGACAAACTACCAATTCCTTTCTGTAATCTATATCAGCAGTGTTGTAAGGAAGACATTCAGTTGTAGAAACTATCATCCCCATAAATATCAGTGCAAAGATTCCATATTTACTCTGTTATCAGATTATCTAATCAAAAAGAGACAGTAAGACTATTTTGATTAATTAATTGATAATGTCATCTTCCATTGTGATACATCTTTCTTCCACTCTGATTTTTTGTATTATTTAGTGTTCTGGCTATCGTGACTAAAAATTATATTATTTTTGTTATTCAATTCTTTTTATTAGCTTACTTGCTATATAGGTATATGTACCCATGGAATTTAGAATCTATTTCTGAATTATCTTTCCTCAATCGATTTTCTCACATCTTCGCTCACTCACTCATTCTCGATGACATTAAATGATCATGTGAAAATTTGATCGAAAAAATGGGAAAAAACGGAAAATTCGGAGTTCCTAAACAATATTGATTGCAAGAGATATACTTATAAATTATCAGTAGTTTATATTAATTTTTAATGTGTTTTTTTATTTAAAACTTTTTAAATTTTTAAAACTTTGTGGGCAAAGAGAGTTCTGTCTTTATAAATGGATATAAAAAATTTAATTTTTTGATTTACTAGTTTTATCTATAAAAGCGATTGAATTTAGAAACGCTCATCAAAACAGTTTGCTTTTATCTTTTGATTAGCCGTCTTAGATTTAGCAAGTTATCGGGTTCAAATGTCCCAAACCTCTCAAATATTATCGTCAGTAAATCAAACCCCAGAAAAAATGGATCAAATCCACGGAAAATAATAACCGATAATCCTAATTACAGTTCCTGGATGTATTCTGATATCATTTATTTATTTTTATAAAACAACATGTTAAGATAATTATATTTTTAAATTGCTTTATAACCTGCTTCTACTTTTTTTCCACTAAGCAGTTGTTGAGCGACCTTTGCCGGCAGCATCTGACTGAGAAGCATATTTACTCTTGCTTTTTCTTTTTCTAAAAGTGAAGTCGTTTTCTGAAGCTGGTTTGTCATCTCGTTTAAGTGTTTGCTGAAAGAAGAAGACTTTAATCACCAAAGAAATTATTGGACACCGACCTGATTTCCATCTCAGCCAGTCGCTGCTGGTTGACAAGTAACAATTCTCTAGTAACGTCGTAAAGAGGGATATCGGATAAAAAGAGATTTTTTTCTTCCATTTCTAATAACGTCATTATCCGGGGACTTCCGATAAACAGGAAACAGTCGTTGTCCTCCAAGAAGCATATTTGTCCTAAAATTAAATACATTTCTTGATTTATATTTTGTTTCATTTATCAATTCCTAAAGAAATAGACCGAACCTCGAAGGAGAATTCCGGATTCTGCATCGTTTGATAAAGTTTTGAAGTTGCTATAGAGTAAAAATGTAAAGGCGGAGTTAATAAATCTGCGTATCGAAACTGAATCAAAAGGAACCGCAGGAATAATGAGAGAGGCGATTTTAGCCAAGGAAACGACATCGTGCTGTTCATCTTTAAGAGGTTCACAAATTTTCTGGAGCATATAGCCTGATTGTCGGACATAGAGCATGGAGTCAAAGATGATATGGTATGGTAAAAAGTTGACCATGTGTCTAGCATTAACGAGACTCTTATGTGGATATTTTGGTCGAAAGTTATTGCTAATTGATTTGTCCAGATCAGTCAACGATCCAGCATGAGGCTCAATTTTCGACTGAATGATAATAACCATGTGTTGTCGGAAACGTGATTCTTCGTTGTTGTCCGTAGTGCTGGTGATTATTTTGAATTGAATCTCTGTTTTGAAGAATTCCTTAGCAATACATCCGAGCATTCCTAAAATAAATGTACTGGTTATGGGCAATCTTCCAACAATGTACCTTTGATCCATGGATATAGACCCTTTCTGCTGCTGTTATAATGGAGAATCATCTCACAGTTGCTCTTCTTGTCAATACTAATAAAATGCAAATCAGATTTCTGTCGACGAACGACGATTTACAGTATTATATTTCATAACATTTCATGTTCAATTTGGGTTTAATAAAAGTTATCCCTGAAGCCATCAGAATCATTTCGGAATAAGTTATATTTATTTTGGATATTTTAAAGATTTTAAATGGTAAAACTTTTATGTAAATATATTTTAGAATTTGTACAATGAAACGTTTTATAATCACTTACTTTATATATAATCATCAAATTTATCAAGTATTAACTTATAAAATTAATAATTCAAATTGAGAAATCAAATAAAATACTTTTCATAAAACGTAAATGTAAAAGGTACTATAAAGGTTCCTTATTCGTAATATATATAATGCGATAAAATGACGTCTTTTGTGATTACAAATATAAATTGAGAGTAAAAATGAGTTTTTTTTCGTTTTTGTGATCCAAAATGCATTTATTTCTGAACAAAATGAATTAGCAGAATCATCAAAGCATGGGCCACCGCTGCCTCTAACGTGTATTTACACCCATGAAATATTACTAGACCCTTAATGTTCGGCGCCAGGTGAAGAAGTCTCCGAGTTAAAAGAACTGACACATTCATCATAACTTTTATTAGAAATACATAGTTGAGATTCATTTCAAAAGATTACTAATTTATCTGAACAAATTTGGCACCTGAAAAGTGTATAAAATAACCTACCATAAGATTCATTGGTTAAAATGAGAATAAATTTTTAATTAGTCAAAAACATTAACTTGATTTGTTCATTTAAAAAAATTAATCAAATCATTTTTAATTTTATAAAGAATTCAAATGAAAAATAAATGTAAACATTAAATCTACATTTAAATCAAATTAGTTTCAGATAATAATAATTAAATATTAACCAGCCACCTGAGTGGAGACACACACCGCCAAATCAGCACACGACGTTTAAAAACATTCAAAGATTACTTAAAATTTATTTTATTTTGTACAGAATAAAATTATTTCAATTTTATTATTTTTAGATTTACTTAAATTAATTAACCTAATAATTTATAAATATTTTTAGTCGATAAATAAGAATGAAATTTTAAAAATAATCATTTATTGCTCACAATATGTAATAAAATAAATATATATAAATATTTTACAACCGATGAGTGTATCACAAAGTTATAATTTGTAAATCATATATACAATAAATATACTTTCTGAACACATTCCCATATGTAACGGAAACCATTACTAAAAATTAAATATAAAACATTTTTCATCAAAGTCCTCAAACTTTACAAACATTTTGCAAGGTATTTTGGGGTGCTCTTCAAGTAGCATAAACATAATGTGTACACGTACATCTACAATGTCCTTTTAACTCGGGAAAAATTTGCTGTGATGTACTTATTTATGCACATTCATGACATCTTTGTTTAGGGCGGGCGTAACCTGATTTTTGAGAACCGGTGCACTGACCTTAAAGTTATTTAAACAAAAAACTGTAATTTTATCAAAATATTAAATATTTTTTTATTTTTTGAAACACTTCACAATAAATTTTAAGGAACTTGCTAATGTTAGTATAATTATACAAATACAATAATAATAATAATAATAATAATAATAATAATAATAAAATTAAACATAAGGTGACAAACACATTTTTATTACAAATTTCGGTTTAAAAAAGTGAGCACTTCGAAAGTCCTAGGTGTTGCGCTATCACGATATTTTCTGTTACTGAAAATACACGTTCAGAAGGAACAATGGTAGTTGGTATAGATAAATATTTTCTTACATTAGATGCAATAATCAGGAAATGATTAGCATTTTCGTGCCACCCTAAAATTTTATCTTGTACATTTTAGTTCTGTAGCTCCATAAGGTAATACTTCAGTTTATTTAAACATTCACATGTTACATTTTCTGAATTATCTGTATTATTTATTTTTCCAGAAATTTTTGATATAAACTCTTTCATGGATGAGATTTGTAAACTTATTTGAGAACTCGGATTCTTCACAATTATCACTTCTATATTATTGTTGTTGAAATAGAATGTTTTGAAAATTATTAATCATCCGTTTTTTCATTCCTACTCAAGGAATGAAAGACTTTTGAATCATAGATTCAAAAGAGTTGCAATATCCATTGGGGTGTCCAAAGTTTGACTTATTGGATAACACATTTTAAGCCAATAGTCATTGCTGGACAAACAGGTTTGCTTTTCCTTCAGAATGTTCGGCTCTTTGAGTTATTTCATTCAAAAGCTGATGAACACAAGGTAATATTAAAAATGCAGTGAAATATTTTACGCCACACATTGCTTCTGCTATTAATTTCCAAGATTTTAGAATCAATAATAATGTTCGAATAAGTTTTCAATCATTTTGAGAATGTCCAACCAATTTACGATACTTTTCCAGTAAATCTTTAACATAATATAACCCTTTGGTTACAGATAACTGCATTTAATGTGCGAAGCAAGATTGATGTCTAAATTTAGGGTCCGGAAATGCAGCAATCATATTTCTAGCATTATCTGAAACAATTACAACAATGCTACTAATATTTGTCTTCCAATCGTCCAAGATTGTAAAAAGTTATTCGGCGATATTCTTTCCTATATAGCTTTCCGAAAATTCTTTTGTGGTGAGAAGATGAGTTTTCAAATTTAAATTATCGGTCATATAATTTACAGTCAAAGAAATATAACCCATTGACTATTTGAAGTCCAGGTATCAGTATTAAGTGACAAATGATCTACATCACGTAAATTGTTCATTATTATGTTTCGTTTTTCATCAAACAGTCGATTCAGTACAGTCTTTATTAAAAACTTTTTAATAGAAAATAATAAATAACGGTGCACCGAAACAAACTTTTCATTTATGGTGCACCTGTGTACCGCGCAAGCTCTATCATTTATAAAAGATCCCCAACATGCGAAAGATACCTGAATGATGGAGCGATCATACTTTTCTGAGTGACGGAAAAATACTCATGTAACGCGTCCAAGTTCTCCAGAAACGTTCTCATGTCTCCTCCAAGATTTTCAATCATTTTGTGATATCCATGACGCTTGGTATATTTGAAAAACTGTTTCCCAAATGCCTCAAGAGTTTCATCAGTGGTTAAATCTAAAAAATAACAGACAAAATAATTTTATTACTTAAATAAAACTGTATTCAGAAAAATTTAATAAAATTAAAGGTCGGACAACATTGTACTTCTTTTCGCGCTGATTCTGGTTTGAATTATCAATTTTAATATCATTGTGGTATCCGCGTCAATCTCACAAAAATAAAAAAACTCAAAATTACATTTTTGTTTTATTGAACTCATAAATTACTGATCATACGAATTTGATTGTAATTTAGAATTATAAAAATAAATGTATTTCCAATCGATTTGAAGAAAATTAAACAAATCAACTTATAATAGATATTGTTAAACAGACATCATTTAAAATAAGATCCTTCATTATTTTCGACCCGACTCTGAACGAATGAGACCGAAGAGTTAGCGAAAACGATTGCTCAAGAAAACAGAATGAAACTTTGTCACATCAAAGTGCCACGTTGGAGCAGCACTTTACACGGATTTGCGAGTACTCGCACTCACGGATTCAGTGGCCAAACGTCGGCGTCGCCACGTCGCTGGGGATAGTCTAGTCGGCGGAGTCTGCGGAGATAGCGGGACGACTAGAAAGAGTAGAGGAGGCACCCGATCTTAGAAAACTGAGCTCTTCAGAATCGAGTGGTTCATGACGCGATTGACTCCAGCTGTATAACGGACCACAATTATATGTATATTTTTCCTTTATTCAGCATTAATTATCTTCTCTTTGGGCCGTATTCTTCAATTTGTTTACAGTGATGACAGAGGACAATGCCTCAAAGGAGTTTATTCATTGTATATTTATAAAAAATAAATCAGAATACGATGTTTAAGGAACTGTAAAAGATTAATTACTGATCTTATCCTGAGCTTTTCCAGATCCTGATATAATTTTTAAATGTAATTAATTTTTATTTGCTTTTAATATTGTTATTTATTATTGTAGTGATCCGATAATCGATATTGAAAACTAAACTTTCAAAAAATTGATTTTTGTTTTATTGATGTAAATGTGTTAAAAATATAGGATATAATTTCGAATTTGATGAAGTAACAAATAAATTTATGCCGAACAGGGCTATTCTTTATAATTTTAATTGATAAACAAATAACAACGCACAAAATCATGCGCCATAACGGAGATCTCCGTGCTCTCACCGACCGCAACAGAGCCGAAGAGACGGGTCTGGAAGCCGTATCGACACGCCGACCGGTGGCAATCGGTCTAGTAGAGGGAAAATAGGGACTCCCTCACTTGATCCCCCGGGGGGTGTACCCCGTTGCCATGGAAACGGGTCCGGTTACCATACCAACTGTCGCGGTTACCATGCCAACGGTTCCGATCATCCTAGCAATGGTTCTGATCACCATAACAACCGTAACCAAGGTCTTAGTTACCATAGCAACGGTAACAAAGGGAAGTTTTTCATTAGCAACGGATACAGTGAATCAAGGCGGTTGTAACCATGGTAACAGTTACCGTATCCGTAGCAACCGTCACCCTTTCCATAGCAACTGTAGAAAAAAGTGCTAATCGATTGCTGCACAGTGCCCAGATGTGCTAATCGATATTACACATTGTGCCACACATTTCTAATGTGCTAGCACAGTGCTTTTTAAGTTGCACATGTTCAAAAGTGCAAAAATCAATACATTAAATTTTGTAAAATTACTAATGTCAAAAATCGATATCATGTGTTTGATGCAAGTAGTGTAAAAATGGGCATTCTCCCTCACTTACCCCGTTATCGCGACCGTTGCTAGGGTGATCGGGACCGTTGCTAGGGTGATCGCGACCGTTGCAATGGTAATCGCGACCGTTGCTAGGGTGATCGCGACCGTTGCTATGGTAATCGCGACCGTTGCTATGGTGATCGCGACCGTTGCTATGGTAATCGCGACCGTTGCTAGGTTGATCGCCACCGTTGCCATGGAGACGGTTCCCGGGGGGAGGGGGGGGTAAGTGAGGGAGAATGCCCATTTTTACACTACAGATGCACATTTTGATTTTCTATCTAAATGTGCAATTAGAATTTTCATATATTGATTACTTTTTCCTATAATTAACATAATGTGCAAATTTACACAAAATGCACATCGATTTTAGAAGCACAAGAAAGCAGAATATGAAAAAAAAGTGCTGATGCACTTGAATAGTAACCCATATACGCACATTCAGATTCCATTCAACATTTTCGAAAAATGGCTGATAAATTGATTTTTTCGAACATTTCTGAAATTCTCAAAAAAGTGCTCAAAAATTAATTTTTTTCGTATATATGTGAAACCCATGTGTTATATGTCTGTTGTTTACCATCAAACAATACTTCATGAATCGCCTAATGTACCTAATCATCAATCATAAGTTTCATGTTTACCGTAACTAAAATACTTAACCTTTTATTTTACATGTAAAAACTGCATTTAAAAACTCCTATAGTACTTAAAACATGCATAACATTATTAATAATATACATAATATAATATACATAACATCTACATAATCAGCTAAGTACCTGACCTTAGGCATCAACCATCAAAAGTACCTTGGTTACCGTAAACATGATACATAACCTTTTAAGATTATATATAAAAACAATTGAAAACACCTTCAGAGTTAACTTAAAACCATGAAAATCACCTTAAAAATCATAGAAAACATGTAAAATCCACCAAAATTACACAAAAATAAAAAAAATTTATTTAAAAATAAATTTGTGTCAATCGTCTTAGCTGTTTTGATTTAGACAACAAGCTATCGTGACAGTATGAAAACCGTGAAGATAGTGCCACAGTACGACGGGCACGAGAACATATCCGTGTGACTGGAACGGTTTATGCAATGTGCAGAAACGCTTCACGAAGACAAACGAGCGATGTTACCGCCGGCGCTATCAGGCGAGGCGGCTATTGTCTTCAGGGGATTTGGAGAAGTAGTACGAGCGGATTTCGATAAAAGCGCAGCGGCGCTTCGCGAAGCTTTTACGCCAAGCCCGAGACTGTCGTGTGCCAGTTTTACTTCCCGACGACTGGAGCCCGGAGAGAGTGTGGACTTCTTCATGGCCGACTTAAAGCGGCTGTCAGTCGTAATTTGCGGCAGCAAAAGCGGAGGAGAAGCGTTTGTGACTCAGGCGTTCATAAATGGTCTGCCTGAGGCGGCCATGAAGTGTCGAAGTCGAGACGCTCGGTAAGAATTACGATCTGGATCGGTTGGTTAGATTGGCTCGAGTATATGTCAAGACGACCCGTGGTCGCGAAGAAGAGGTTGCGTCAATCGCACAAACAATGGGGAGACCGGATCTGAACTCCTCAACCATCAATAAGCTGTGATGTTATCGATGCGGATGGAGCGGGCACATTGCTCGTGAATGCGCCACTGGGACAGGGCGCACTCGGAATTCCTCCGACCGAGTATCGAGAGGAGGATGACCACGGGAGCATAAATGTTTCAATTGCGACAACGTGGGTCATATGACCAGAAAGTGCCGGAACACGGAGCAGAATCCGGCTGGAAATCAGTAATAGGTCCTCACTACTGCGTGGTTTGGGGACCTGGATGCGTTGACGCGCATATATTGACGATCTCGGCGATTGTAGGTGGAAGAATCGTGAGACCAATAATCGATACGGGCTTTTCGACACCAGTCTTGTGGAAGGCGGTAGTTGAGCCGTCTAAAATGGACCGCATAAGTGAATCAGTGCAGATGTAGGTTGTTTCGGAAGCAAAGGTGCGGTTCAGAGTGACGGTACCAATTGAATGCAGTGGAAAGCGAATCGTATGCCAAGTTCTGGTGGTGCCAGAAGTTATCGGGTCAAGAGCCGATATGCTTCTCTGCATGGATGCCATCAGTCAACTCGGGGGAGTGTGGGTGCCCGGTTTCGGCGCACCCCGAGATTCGCACGCGTCGCGCACCAAGCAGCAGCCGGTATTTCTGATCAACCGGCAAGTGTGCGGGTCGAGAATGCTGATTTTACTGGCAGTTTTGACGGCCGCGGATGAACTGCAGCATGGAAGTGGAAAATCGATCGGGTACCTCCAGAAATGATCCGACAACCCGCTTCATATGCATCAGTAAAGCAATTCAAAGATGAGGTGGACCAGGAACTATCCGTTAAGAAGAAAAATGGATGGCTCATTCCGTTCACAGGCGAGCGGAAAGCATTTTTGACGCTCATGGCAATCGAACAGGCGGCCAAAGGAAAGGTTCGACCCGTTTTGGATTACCGATCAGTGAACAAATTCGTTTCAAGCCATACTGCGGGAAGCCTGGTCTGCGCGAAAAAAACTGTGTAAATTGCAACGAATGGGAAAATCGGTGGAACTAATCGATTTGAAACAAGCCTACCTCCAGATCAAGTTGGATTGGAGCCTATGGCCCTATCAAGTGATCCGGCACGCAGGACAGGAAGGGTGCCAGCAGAGCATGTCGTGGAGGTCTTCAATAGTTTCGGCCTAGAAACCAAACCNCCGCCAGTGAAGATCAACGGAGGAAGAGTGTAAGGGCTCGGGATATGCAAGATCAACGGAGAGTTTCGATTGACCCGAGATGGCAAGGTTGCGGATTTGCCCGATCAGTTGACGCGGAGGAAAGTGTTCTCATGAGTCAGATAGCTGACCGAACATTTCCCAGTCTGCAGCTAGTTTAGGCCTACATGCAGCTTTCTTAAGAGAATGGCGAGTGGCGGTGAATGGAATGACGCTGTGGGTCAACGGGTGGTGAACCTCGCAGAGAAATTAAGAAAACCATAGAAAAGGAGCAGCTGCAGGTAAAGTTCAAACTAATCGGTTCAGCAGAGAACAAGGCAGATCGTCTCACTCGAGTGCCAAGCGACTGGCTGACAGTGGTAAAAGAGCCGATGTCAATCATAGCAGTAGCGATCGAAGGGGAACAAGAATTGACGGACAATCTCAAATAGCT
Organism: Girardia tigrina; assembly: GCA_001938485.1. Classification (NCBI taxonomy): domain Eukaryota; kingdom Metazoa; phylum Platyhelminthes; order Tricladida; family Dugesiidae; genus Girardia; species Girardia tigrina. Next base: position 21,883 of record MQRK01248450.1, read on the forward strand.
TCACGAAATTCACCATTTCGGAGTGAAATGAATGAAGTTTCTCGCGAGGAAACTGTGGGACCCGGAGCGAGTGACGGAAAGCCAAATCAAGGCAGTAGTAAAAGGATGCTCTCGGTGCGCGTCGATATATCCTGCCCCAATGAAATGGAAAAGAGGCGAACTGGGAGTAAAAAACGTGGATAAGACTTGCTACGGATGTGACGCATACCACAGAGGGAAAGTTCCTGGTGATTATCAACTGCGGACCGGGCCGGTTCACAGTATGGAGAAAAATCAAGTCAGAAAACGATGAGGAGATATGTACCGTGCTTAAGGTGGTATTTAATGAATTTGGACCTCCAAAGGAACTTCTAATGGACAACTTTGCGACTAACAGGGGAGCAGCAATCAGAAAGTTACTGTCGAAAGTGGGGGTCGAGATCCTTTTTCGGTTTGCAAATCGCGCGAGCGGAAACGGGATTGTCGAGCGCTGTCACCGAACCATTAAGCGCATGGCGGTGCGGAGCGGTAACAGAATCTAGGACATGGTGGAATGGTACAATGCTACCCCGAATTTAGGTGATATAATTCCGGCATCAACCGTTTTTGTGCAGCAAAAGCGACTGTCATTATCGATTAATTTTGCAGACAGGTTCCCCGAAATCCGCGAAATCGAAAACAGCGTGTAATTGCACACAGGAGACGAGCGGTAGTAGACGGATTCCGGCGGCCTCATCAAGTATTGATTGACGGAGTTCCCTTCCACGTGTAACATTTCAGGCTTGCTCCCAAAGAAGATTCAGAACCGGCAGATAATAAATCAAAGATGCCAGGGGTGAGCCATCGGAGCTCGGAAACACCGGTCTATAGTGATAGCTCCAAAGACGTAGGACAACCAAGAAAGTGACCCAGAGTTCAGCCAGACTTCGAGAAGCAGAGACAAGGAGCAGAGGCCACATCGGACGATCGTGCGGCCGAAACGGTTTGAAGATTTCGTATTCTCCGGATTACAGCGACCAGAGGCCAACGGGACCCTCCTGTGCACGGATAGCGTGTGCGTGTGTGCCTTGATGGCAAGGGGAGGTATAATTCGAGGAAAATAAATATCCATTTGTTTTAATCGGTGGATCGTCGAACGGGAGATTTATTTAAAAATAAATTTGTGTCATTCGTCTTAACTGTTTTGATTTAGGCAACAGTGATATTAAAATTACGAATTCCAATATTCTATTTGAGAATCTGAATAGTGATTTGGATGTAATCACAAGAGACATTGTAAGTAAGGATATGTTTGCTAAAATGAATTTTTAAACGGCACTCTCAACCAACTTCATGAGAATTATTGATTAGTATTATTTCATGCAGTCGATTACATAATCGTAATTTTGCATTTGTATACAATGTATGTGGTATGCCGAATTCGTGAATTTGGCAACAGTTTGCTGAAATAGTGCCGAATTAATGAACTAGTCAATGTTTGACGAATTTACTAACTATATGATATTTTTTTATTTTAATATGACACTTTCTCAATTAACAATGAAAGATTATGTATTTAATATGAAAAAAATATCAATTTATGATGAAAAATTATCAATTTAATATGAAAAAATGTATGTAATAATAAAAATTATCAATTTCATTGAAAAAATAAATTAAATATAAAAAATCTCAATTTATTATGCAAATAGACTCCAAGTGTAAAATTTTTATTCATAGTTATTACAACTTCATCCTTGGTGGCGAGCTGAATCGCAAACGTATGCTTTTAAAAGCATTTTTCATATTAAATTGATATTCTTTCGTAATAAAAAAATAATTTTTTTATTAATTCAATAATTTTACATATTAAATCGATAATTTGTCTTATTAAATTGATTTCTTTCATCTTTAATACATATTTTTTCATATAAAAAATTAATATCAATTTCATAATTGAATTAAAATTTTTTTGAAAAATTGCCGAGTTTGTGAATTCGGTAATTACACAAATTCGGCATAACACACACACACACACATATATATATATATATATATATACATTGTATACGATATTTGATGTATCTATTTATTTTTTATTATTTATTTTAATTATTTTAATTATTTTTATTATCATTGTTATTAATTATTATTATATTATTAATCATTATTTTCACAAAATTTTTTCATTATTGTCACAAAAATTATAATCGATGACATGTGAAGACAAAGGTTACTCAATTCGTTGGCGACAGCATCAAGTAGTTTGAAGAATATTGAGTCTTGGTAACTGTGGAAGACGAGGAAGTCTCTGGCATTGTCGCAATTGGTAGCTGCTCTAAATAATTACCTTCTTAACTATGTTTATTAATTCATCATACAAAATATTAATATATATATATATATATATATATATATATATATATATATGCGTATAATAAAGTTAAGTTTTTTTGAAAAATATGATTTTACTAATAATAAAAAAACAGTATAAAACAATAATAGTAGTAATGGTATTAAATAAAATTCATTTTTATATTATTTATTATTATTAATTATTATTACTCTTTTTATATGATATTGATCAAAAGGTAAGTGTATACAAATATAAGTAAACGCATAAATTTAAGTAAAAGACATAAATTATAAAGAAGTTAAAGAAATAAAAATAAAAATAAATATAATAAATAAAATGAGTCGTAAGGAAATCTGAGGATTGCTCGAAGCTCCTCAAAGTGCACGAAGCCTCCTCCTGGTAAATCAAAATATGCCGGACAATAAAGATAGAGTCAGACATTCTTATTCAAGATTTTTGAAGATAAAAAGAATGTGAGAAGAAGAAAACAAAATTTCATTAAGAATATTTTATGTTTAGTGAAACTCATTCTTTTTGTAGGAAATATTCAACTGATAGACGACAGTAGACCGTAACAAGGAGTACCTCCCTTCTAAGATGAATATGTTCCAGTATATATAATCAAAAATGGAATATCTCACAAGATCCTCTCCCATGCGTCTTCCCCCAGCTTATCCAGCACCAGTTCCTTCATGCACAAATGTATGTGACCTAGCTACTCGATACGTGAGACCTGTATGAAAAGCAAAACAAAAACTCACCATATTACAATTTCTAAAATCCTCTCTCAAATAAGTAATGTCGATTTGTGAAGATAAAACAGGAAAATAGTTATATAAAAGTCAATGAGGAACAATTACTCCGCTTGTTTGATTCTTTGAGGAACTGCAAGCCGCATTAACTCTCTTTGTTTTAAATAGAAATACTTCAAAAGAAATTGAGCAATTTGTTTATAATTATCTTTAATAATTTTCAGAAGTCTTTGAAGCTAAATAAGGATAATCGAAGGGGCAAGACAAATGGCATATCGATATATATATATACCTATCCGACCAACTTGCTGACTGTTGACACACCTCTCCATCATTGGGCATGGCGATGTGGCCACTCAGACTCACGGGAGAACTAATCTTTTTTGAGCTCCTGTGGAAATGTGACCCTGTGAGGGAATCGCTTTCTGAGACAGTAAAACTTATATCATTTATCAAAACAAGAGCTCATATTGTCTATCTTGAGTCTCTTTCTGTTTGTACCACAAAATTATTTGTTATCTTCAAGTTATTCTTTTTCTAACATTTGTGTTCATCGTCTGAATGTTCACTATTTTTTTCTGAAATATCGTTTTCCTTGATTCAAAAAGTATTTTTACAACGTAAATATATTTTTCTGCATATTTATTTTGCTTTTTTGGAACACATTTTTCAAGATTTTAATTTTTCTCAATTTTCTGCATTAATATTAAAAAGAAAATTAAGAATAGTTTTGTTGGGGTTACTTTTGGTGAACTTTAAATTTTTGATATTTTTTAAAAATCATATTTATATTTTAGATAAATTAAAAATAATGTTCGACTAATTAAAATGAAATAAAGTTTACATAATTATGAATTCCAATTTTAATCACGAACCTAATAGTTTTATTGAAAACAAATAAACGCCATTTAAAAATATATTTTGTGATAATATATTTCGACAGTTTAACCGTCATCATCAGTGTGAGGAATATTTTTGAATGGTGTTTATTGTGTGTTGTTTGGTATGATGTTTTAGGATTGTGTTTCTCCCACCCAGATGGAAGGTTGATATCTTAAATATTTTAAAATGGTTGGTTTTTTAATCAATTATTAAAATATAAATAATAACTTTAAAATTAAACTAATATTTCATAAATAATATTTTAATAATATCTTCTTAAAATAAATAAAAATTATTTCAAAATTAAAGTATAAATTATTTTTGTGATAATTAAATTGTAATTTAAATATTGTTTGAATAATAAGATGTTAAAGAATATTATTAAAAATTATCAATCAAGAACGATGACGAGCTACGCAAGTTTTACGGAGAATTGTTATAGTGACAATTCAAATTGTGATATAAATAAATGTAAAGAAAACCCAATGAATTTTCTTAATATAGGGACCAACTACCACGTGACTCCGAACATTAGAGATCCAGAAATATTTGACGGATCTGAGTCAAAAGTAGAAGAATTCTTAAAGAGCTTCGGCAGATATGCGAAGATCATGGAATTCTCAGAAGAAAGAAGAGTCTTGCTGGTGACAGCATTCATGACTCCGAAAGCAATAAAGAAATACGAAAATTCACAGGGAGATACATGGGAAACAAAAATTAGATCTGCATTCACCAGAGAAAATAATTTTTTGGAGATAATGAGGGAACTTATTGAAATAAAAGTTGGATCAAACGACCCCTCAACCGTATTCCAGAAATAGACGAACTAGTTGGAAAACTAGTAGAAAAAAAATTAGGAAAAAAGAGATATCAGACTTAGCATATGCTAACGCTGTAGATGATAGAGAAGTGAAGAGAAAATAGCTTTGAGAGGTATCTCAAAAGCTGAGGATATCGAATGTATACAGAAGAAAATATACGAATTCGAATCAAAGAGTAAAGATATAAGGTGGACGCGTACACCACAAAAAGAGACAACGAATGGAGAACAGTCGAACATAAGAGACGACAGCCAAGACCACAAAACGAAGAAAGAATAATAGAAAAAAGAAAGAGATATTTCAAAACGAGAAAAATTTATTGTCGGACATGCAACAAAGAAGATCATGTAAGAAGAGCATGCCCAAACATCTGATGCCACCACTGTAATAAAAAGGGGCACGTAAGAACACAATGATATGAAAATCCAAATAGGTTCAGAGAACGGGAGCAATGGAAACGGGACAACGGAAAGACTGGAAGAGATGACAGGAGAAATTATTCAAATGTGAAATATGGATAGCAAAGTTCAAAGACAAATATAAAATATTCAGTGACTGAATTAGGAAAACGAAATGAGGAATGAGACAGAATGTCCGAAAGAACAGATAGAAGGGAAGATGTTACAAGAAGAGATTACATCACGAATAATATTAAATTCAGAGACGAGTAGGGAAACGAGGATGCACGATCACAGGGAGAAGTGATCAGTGTGCTACAATAGGAAGTAAATGTAGATGTATGATTGATTGTATGTATGAATGTGTATGTGATTGTATGTTTGATGATGTGTTTAAAAATATTCCTCTGGAGATATGTATACTAAATGGTGAACATGATGTAAATGATGGAAAATGTGATAATATGAAAACCGAAAAAGAGAAGAAGAGAAAAAAAGAATGCAGATGTATTGAGAATACCAATGTTTAACATAAATTATAAGGAATTGAAAGGACGACCAAGTATAGAGATTCGCATAAAGAATAAAAATCTACAGTGCCTGTTAGACACAGGAGCCCGAATCAATGCTATTGTCACGACCCTTTTGTTTAGAACATTTTTGCAGACTCTGAGCCCCCAGTGACTATTACGGGTCAGTCACAACCCTCTCATCAACTTTTATTATTCTCTAGCTTAACTCCTCTTATATTCTGGGTCGGACGTCTCTCCTCGCTCAACATCTGTCTAGTAGTGAAGAGTCCGGAGGACCTTCGGGTTCAAGTAAAGATAGGACGGGCGACGGGCCCCCCACCTAGCGGAGCGTCGATCGGGGATGATTTCAATTATCTTTTAATCTTTCATTAACGTATGTGGTATGTCGGGTTAACTTAAGGCAATGTTATATCTGCATGTAACTTAGTGCGTTTGGCTGTTGTGTCTATATTGACTTGTGGCACTGTGGTGTTGTACTCTAAACTTTGTATGTCTGTTCGAAATTCGCGCAACAACTATGGCAGTTCCACTAGTGAAATCCAATAGGACTGAATACCATCACTCAGGCATCGACCTCACTACGTCATATTTAATTTTAATTCACTTGATTACGTTTGGTCTTGATACCAAATTAAATCCGCTATTAAGTTAAGTTCTATTCTTGAATCGTAAAAAAAAAGTTTTTATTCACTCATATATCGACTTTACATCGCGAGCGTCTCTAAGTAATTGCACTCATGTTCCCATTTATATGTGATCAAATCTCTGAACTATACTTTAATTACAATTATACTCACAAGTATATGCTCGAGAATTAATTCACACTTTTTCGAGGAAGACTCAATCCAGATACTCGGTAAAATAAATTTATAATTGCTCACATGTCACTATTTAAAATTATAATCCCCAAATCAAATTCAGTATACAAGTAAGGGAATTTTTGTAAAATTATCCGCCGATCAAATCGTGAAATTCATCTCAAAATATCAATTATCAGATAATTAAAACATTCCCAAATTAACCCTGAATTTTAAATTTTTAAAGTCAACAAAATTCTATAAATCGTTTAACCTACATAATATGCATCATAAGAATTAATGTAAAATCATAAAAATTTACGTAAAAAAGAATCTTTTCTTATTAGATCGCAAACAATAAAGTTAATAATAACCCCGCAATAATAAAATGATTAGAAATTAGCCCCAATCTCGACAAATAAAACTCAATTAAATTCTTATTCAGTTAATTCGATTTGAGTAATCTTGATAATATATGATATTTGCATACTTTCATTCGAAATAATTTCGATGGTTACTATTCGTCATCAATCTTGCTTAAAATTTCCTGGAAAATATTCACAAATTTCATTACTATACAACTTATTAATTTTCAGCGGAATATTAATAAAAAGAATTATAAAACAAGTCAGCATAAAAGAATCTATTGTTTTAACGCTCTAATTCAATTTATAATTACACTACAGTTTTCGAATAATTATGGAAGAATAATATAATGATCGATCTTCCTCCCAGACGCTATCTCGTGCGATCCAAACGGACCTGCGGTTTTACCCAGTCACGGGTTAAATCGCTGAGGCCATCTCGAATGAAAGATGCCAGCGGTATCGAGAACACGTCGCCGATGATCGGGACCGTGTGATCGTCAGCGATTTCTGATAATTCGGCTGATCGTACATCTCCTTGCGACATTCCTACAGAGGGGCGACGGCGGCGGCGGTGCTACTATATTATTCTAAAGGTTCTCCCTAGGTAAATTGTTTAAAAATCGATTAACTAATTCATAGCATTATACATATTTATTAATACAGTGACAAATTAAATCGGATATAAAAGTGGAATACTCAACAAAATAAATAATTAAATTCATCAATGTACCCGAAGGTTATTCGATTCGTGTCAATATAGTAGAATTCCTCGGTGATTTCCCAAAATCTGTTGGTTGTTCGTCCGTGTTGCGAATGCGTTGGCTTCGGTAAGTGTTTTGCTTACGGTTGTTTTGTCGTGGTTTTGTCTGGTTTTATTTTCCTTTTGCGTACGCAAATATATTTTGAAAAAGTGTGAAATGATGTTTTTTAACGATTGCTTTTATACTTACAGGATGACACGCCGACTCCAAACTCCTCCAATGATCGGGACCGTCTGGTTCTTCCAGTTCTTCGATTGGATGGTCAAATATGTAGGTCATTTAGATTTTTGCAAACTTTGATATTTTTGTTTTTTACTATAGGATTTGGCGACTGTGTGTCGACTTACACCCATCGACATCGAAACTTGGTGTGCGGTCATATGAGGCCTCCGCGCTATTTTTAGATTGAGGCCTAGATCATGTGAGTTATTAATTAATTTCTTTGTACTTATTAATTAATTTCTTTCTATTTTACAGGGTTATATCTCTGCTCCTGGTCCTGCTACGAACTCGTGGGTGTCCTCCAATTGCAGATTTCGTCAGGACCTTCCGCTGAAGGGTCGGCTGGCCCCGAAGGTCCAACGGATTGCCCTACAGGTGATTTATTCGTTTTTGTCGGGTTTTTTTAATTAACTTTTTCCTTGTTAGGGTCGTCAACTCTTTTCTGGGTGCTAGGACGGGGCACCACAAGGATCCTGGTGACGTATCAGACGACGACCGTTCCCTTATATACACATTTTTTTTCTCTATGTTTTTGAATATATGTATTTTATCGAATCTGTGTTTTTTGCTAATTTGGGTGTGTTTTTGCTAAACTTTTTTTTTTACTTTGAACCGTAACACTATTAAAGCAGAGATTATCAAAGATATGAAAGATATCAAATTAAAAGAAACAAAAAGACGAATACACTGTGCAAATGATTCGGAACTTATAAACTATGGAATTGTGCAACTAAAAGTAATAATTTTAAGGTTACAGAAAACGATTGTTTTTTTGTAGTTAAAGATTTAGATCCAGAAATGCTAGCAGGAATAGATTTTTTGGATAAATTTGGAATAAAGTTGAAGAAAGAACCATCTCACTCAGAAAATGTATTAGTAATACGAGACAGCCCCTCTGATGAGGATAGACTAAAATGAATTAAAGAGCTCTACGAAAATAAAACTGACGACCAACTAATGGGACTTTTAACAGAATATAAATCAATATTTATGGCCGACAAATGGGATATAGGAAGAACCTTACTGACAAAACATAAAATCGAAACGCATGGAGAACCGGTATTAGTGAAACCGTATCGACAGCCTAAACATTTCGAAGAAAAATTAGACGATGTCTTTAGAAATTATGAAGAAAACGATATTATCGAAAAGTGCAGTTCCCCGCAGAATTTCCTTCTGGTATGTGTTTGGAAGAAGGAGAAGCAGGACATAAGAGTGTGCGTAGATTTTAAACAATTAAACAAACTCACGGTCAGACCTGCTTTTCCAATGTCAAATGTAGAAGAGAGGCTGAACACACTAAATGGAGCAAAGTACTTTAGCACGATCGACTTAGGAAGCGTATACCATCAAGTAGAGCTGGAAGATGAATCAAAATTCAAAACAGCATTTTCAACAAAGAGTGGTCAATACTATTTCAAGAGAATGCCGTTCGGAATTGCGGCGCCACCAGAAACGTTCCAAAAACTAATGGTAAAAGTTTTGGGCGAATTGAACTGGAAAGAGGCAGTTGTATATTTGGACGATATTTTAATTTTTGCGAAAGATAAAAAGGAACACCTCAAACAAATTGAACATGTATATAGTAAAATAAAGGAATCTGGTCTAAGAATAAACCCTAAGAAATGCCACTTCTTGGTTTAAAGGACAAAGCTTTAAGGATACATAATCAGCAAAGATGGCATAGAAACAGATCAGACAAAGATTGATGCGATTAGCAAGTTTCAGAACCATTCATGTGTTAAGCACTTAAGAAGTTTTTTTGGGTTTAACAAACTATTACAGAAAATTTTTTAAAGACTACGCAAAATATTCAAAAGTATTGGAAGGGCTGTGTGGAAAGAATAAAGATAAAAGAATAATATGGACGGAAGAGTGTAACGAGGCATTTCAGAAATTAATTGAAAAAATGATCAAAACACCAATACTAGCATATCCAAATTTTGAAAATGAGTTCATATTGGATACAGACGCAAGCTTTGATACCATTGGAGCAGTGCTATCACAGAAAGATATATATGGAAGAGAAAGAGTGATTGCACATGGATCCCACAAAATGAACAAGCATGAATTGGGATACTGTATTACGAGAAATGAACTGCTGGCAATCTACTATTTTACGCAACTCTTTAAACACTATCTTTACGGCAAAAAAATTTATTAAGACCAGATCACAAAGCCATCACATTTATGTTGACGAAAAAGGATCCAATAACCCCACTGTTTCAAACTTGGATAAATTTTCTTTGTGGGTTGGATATAAAAATGGAATACCGAAAAGGCGAAAAACACTCTAACGCCGATGCAATGTCGAGGAATGTGTGTACAATGTCAGACGATGCACGTAGAAGCTAAGAAAGGAAAAATTGAAACAAGAATCTTAGCCCTTGACGATGAATCAAAAGAATTCAGATGGTAGAAAGATAATGTTGAGATAAACCAAATTAGAGAAGATCTTAAAACTGGGAAAACAAAGAAATGGGTACTGAAAGATGATATCGTGACGACAATGGATAATAAATACTGGATCCCTAAAATCAAAAGAACTGAATTTGTGAAAGATACACACAAGATACTATGTCACGCTGGTAGCAAGAAAGTTTACAATTATTTAAAAGATGACTTTGATATGAATAATATGAGAGAAACGATAAAGGAAATCGTACAAAGCTGTGTAAATTGTCAGAAGAGAAAGACATTAACAACTAAAACAAAAGAGAAGCACATGAAATAATTTGCAGATGAACCCTTCCAAAAACTATATATGGATTTCTGCGGACCGTTTAAAAGAAATATTAATGGATATCAATACATAATCGATCACATTAGCAAATACAATAGTTTAAATGCCGATGCCCATCAAGACGAGAAAACCGTAAGAAAAGTATTACTAGAAAAATTGATTTGGAAATTCGGACTGTTAAGAGAACTCACACATCTGACTGAACATTTATTATATTCACATTTCTAATCATCTTTATGATGATCAATAGTATTGCTTTCACTTAGATCCATCACTAAATTTTTCAATATGTCTCATTATAATCTGTGTGAGGAATATTTTAATTTGTTTGAATGTGTAAATGTATGGATGCGTTATGTTGATTTAAGTATGTTGAATTTAGAATGGTGATTCTCCACCCCGATAAAAATTGGTATTTTTTATTTAAATTTAAAGTGATTGACTATTCAAACACAATTAAAATTAAGTTTAATATTTTTTAGTAAAATTTAAATTAAATACATTTTTAATAATCTGATGACATTTTTATTATTTTAAGATTTATTGAAAAATGGTAAAAATTATTATTTTTTTAATTAACAGTTTTAGAGGCTAAATATTTTAAAAAATAATATAGAAAAATTGTTCGAATAATCATGATTAAAAATAGAAATAAGAAATCCAATTAGAAAGATGACAAACGATGAAAGACTTTCTGAGAGTTATAATGACTCTAAATGTGATTGTAATAAACATTCAAACGAGACTTGTTTAAATGTTCTTAATATGGCGAAACACGATCACGTGACACCAATTATCAAGGGACCGGAGACATTCGATGGGTCAGAAGTAAAATTAGAAGAATTCCTAATAAGCTTTGAGAGATATTCAAAGATTTTAGGATTTAAGGAAGAAAGAAAAGCAATATTATTTACAGCATTCATGACCCAAGAAGCGATAAATAAATATGAGAAGACACAAGGAGGAAGCTGGGAAACGAGAATGAGAAGTGCATTCTCAAAAGAGAAAAATATTTTTGAGATAATGAAGAAGCTTGTAGAGATTAGAATCGGAGATAAAAATCCATCAGAAGTATTTAAAAAGATTGATGAACTAGTGGAAAAACTAGTTGAGAAAAAACTAGGAAAAAAAGAACTTTCAGATCTAACGTACGCCAACGCCGTCGAAGATAGAGAAGTAAGAAGAGGAATGACTCTTAGAAATGCCACAAAAGCAGAAGATATAAAAAATATCCAGGAGAAAATTTACGAATTTGAGCTGAAAGGCAGGAATATAAGAGTGGACGCGTACACGACAAAGGAAAATAAAGAAAGGAAGAAAGTAGAATATAGAACAAGAAGACCGAGACCAAGATACGAAGAGAGAAAGATCGAAGAACGAAGAAGAAATTTTAATGTGAGAAGGATCATATGTCGGACCTGCCATGAAGAAGGACATGTGAGACGGGAATGCCCAAATGTTAAATGCAGCCATTGTAATAAGAAAGGGCATGTAAGAACACAATGTTATGAAAATCCAAACAAATTTAGAGAACGCGAACAATCTGGAAGAGAAGATACAAGGAATAGAAAAAATGAACGAAAAGAATACACAAACACACAGTACAGAGGTAGGATGGGATATACGAATAGAAGAGACCAAGTAGCAGAATTCGAAGACTTCGAGGACGAGTGGGAAAGAATGTCCGAAAGTTCGAATAAAATAGGAAGTCTAACAAGAAGAGAAAATATTACAAACAAGAAAAATTTCAGAGACGAACAGGGAAACGAGGAGGCACGGTCACAGGGAGAGGTGATCAGTGCACTTCACTAAGAAACGAATGTATGTATATGTTTGACTGTATGAATGATTGTTTGTATGATGACGTATGTTATGTATGGGATTCTGTTGAAAATATTCCTCAAAAATTGTGTATGTTAGATGGAGATGCAGACGCAATATCGAGAAATACATGTGAACTATGTGACCAATGTACGACTATGTACGATGACGCTAAAAAAGGAAAAGTTAAAACTAGAATCCTAGCATTAACAGAAGATTCAGAAGAGTTCATTTGGAGACGAATGATGAAGAAATAGAACAGATTAAAGAAAATATTAAAATGGGAAAGACAAAAGAATGGCTACTGAAAAACAATATCGTGACGACAAGAGATAACAAATATTGGATCCCTATGAAGAAGAGAACATACTTTATAGAAGATATACATAAAATGTTATGCCACGAAGGAAGTAAGAAAGTATACAATTACATAAAAGATGATTTCGATATGTATGAAATAAAGCAACAGATAAAGAAAATTGTACAAAGTTGCGAAAACTGCCAGAAAAGGAAGACACTGACAGCAAAAACGAAAGAAGAACACAATAAACAATCTGCCGACGAACCATTTCAAAAAATTTACATGGACTTTTGCAGACCATTCAGAAGGACTATGAATGGATATCAATATATTTTAGCAATAATCGATAAATTTAGTAGGTACATCGCAGTGGTATACCAAGACGAGAAGACTACACGAAAGGTACTATTAGAGAAAGGGATTTGGGAATTCGGACCACCAAAAGAGATACACGTTGATAGAGGAAAAACTTTCGAATCAGCACTCTTTAACAGCCCTACCTCTGGGTTATTATTCAAAAAGTAGGTGGAGCGGAGAATTGCCGATTTGACCGAACATTTTTGCCATTTTTAGGAATTCATAAATAAAATATATAATTAAATGATTAAATTAATAAATTAACCAATTAAATAAAAGAAAAGAAATTAAATTAAATAAAAATTAATAAATAAAATAAATAATTTAAATAAATGATTAAGTCGACATATAAAGTAAACAATTCTTCATTTGATAAAATAGTTTCGATTGAATTTACAAGCAATTTCAATGAATTATAGTTTTATTATTATGCGAATAAAGTCGAATTTTTAATTATGGAAAATTAAATCGAAATGGTGAGTCTCATTTTTACTAATAAATGAATCTCTCTGCCACTATGTATGTATGCGTGTTTGTAATGTAATGTCTGCATGCATATATGTTAATATGATGAATGTAATTTGTGAATGTGTGTTAATTCTGTTAAAGTATGTGTGCTATGTGTGTTAATTTGTGAATTTTAATCACAATTAACAATCACAATTATTAAAAAACGATTTTCAAAAACGGTGAAGTTTAAATCAATCTTTAAAAATTCAATGTCCAAAAACGGAATGTGAATAAATAAATCAAGGTAAAAACAATTTTTCAATGGCAATTTTGAATCAAAAAAGTTTCAAGTTTAATTAAAAAGTTTCGTGTTTTTGACTTTTCTTTTTAAAAATCGAACGAACGCGAGGAAGTAGATTGATAAACGAAATGGCCGCTAGAGAAACGAAAGTGTATAGAGCTAAATTAGCTGAACAGGATGAAAGATATGATAAAATGGTTGATGCGATGAGAGATGTCGCTAAAATGATCGGCGAATTGAAAATGAAAGGCGATTACTACCGTTTTCTGTCCAGTAGGTAAAAAAACATCGGGTTTTTTTTCATTATATCTTGAAATAATAATACTTGTTTACAATATACCAAAAAAAACTTTTACTCAATAGACTCATTTATGACCCTTTTTTGTATTCTTTGCAAGACAGAGGTTCTCAACATAAGACGATAAAATCACGAGCGAACGTATCACGAACGTTTTGTGGGCTTCGAATATAGTTTTTTGTGCCTGAACGTACGGGATACGGTTTGTTGCGTCCGGGCGATAATATAGCGGACGTATCGCGTACGTTCGTATTGGTAGGGCGGTTAAAGAACTACGAAGAAATTTAAGACGGAGATAGTCTATTCAAGCTCTTATCACCACAACACTAACGGGATCATAGAAAGACAATTCAGAACAATAAGAGACGCCATAAATATACGATTAAATGATGAAATTCATAGAGATTCGGTAGAAATGTTGGCAGAAATAGAATTCATGTTAAACGGTACAATTCAAGCAACAACTCAAATATCTCCAGCCGAGATATTCTTCGTAAGAAAACTAAGACATTGATGGAAAAACACAAACAGAAGGAAAAAGTGGAGAAAAAAAATAAAATCCTATTGAAACAAAACGAATATTTCAGGTCGGAGATAAAGTATTGATAAATGTGAAACATTCTTTGAATTCGCGGGAGTGGCAAAAGCGAAACAGGACGTTATTGTCTTGTGTCTGTTGGACAGAAACATAAAGGAAAAATATAAGACCGTTGACAAGTCGATAAGTGGTTATAAAAATAGACTTTGAAAAGCATTTGGTAGGACATCTTCGTTATTTCAGAATTGGTCTGAAGCTTGCCGGTATAGGATGAAGGAGGATATACTGAAAGTTTTTTCGAAAAAATAGAAAAGATGAAAGAGAGAATTATGCAACATAACATGTCAAAAGAAAGCATAATGGAAACATTATTAATGAACTGTTGTGATGATATGGATATCAAGAAAGAAGTTCGTATGAATAATGTAAAAGGAATGGAACAAATAAAAGAAAAAATCAAAATGATACACGAGATTAAGAATATAGAGGATTAGATAAACGTAGTGAGAGAGAACAGAACGCAGAACAGACTCAGGAGTTACAGGGATGCTGTGACTCAAAATAATAATAGATTTGAACAAAAGCATACAAGAGTCGGGGGCACGGAAAAGAACAGATATACTAATGATCAAAACTGGGAGAGAAATCAGTACTCGAGCGCAACAAATAGGCAACGGGAGACTAGGAAATGCTTCGGATGTGGAATGGAGGGGCATATTAGGAGAGACTGTACAGAAAAGAGACAAATCAAATGCTATTGTTGTGGACAGCAGAGACATGTAAGAAGAAAGTGTCCGAATATCGAATGTAAACGGTGCCATAGTAAAGGTCATCGGGAGGACGAATGTTACACCAACTTAAACAGGAGAAGAAACCAAAAAAGATCAAAGAATAACAATTACAAAGGAGGGGGTTACAATCAACGACAATATAGATATAGAGAAGACATGAGAAGAGGAGACAATAGAGGATCAGTAACGAACATTGAAGAAGAATATGAAGAATCGGTAATAGAGGAAGATTACCCAAAAGACAGAGCCTCGACAGAAGTGGAGCCAGTCGGGGCAATAAACTAAAAAATATAAAGGACTCCCAAAATATCGGTATTTATAGTAAAAGTAGTATAACAGATATTATAGATGTAATGAGCGACAAATCAAAAAATATTAAAGCGGTAGAATGGAACGTATATGATAAAGTTCGGAAGTTTATAAAAAGAGATGTATACGGAGATAATTGTGGAAAATGTTTAGTTGAACAAGTAGAGGACAGAAATACTAGCGAAGAAACCAGGATTTTAACCATAGAAGAATGGAAAGCTGAAAATATCGTATACAACAAAATGCAAGGTCGACCAAGTGTAAAAGTAAAAATACAAC